>PVIC010007300.1:0-51444 GCA_004025085.1 Thryonomys swinderianus | reverse complement strand
AAAAAAAAGATATATACTACACATTTTCTGTTCTTTAAATAAGATTTAAATTGTCTTTTGTATTTTAAATTTATATTTGTTAAAAAGTTTGTAAATCACATATAGATATTGAAATGTGTTAAGAACTTTTTGGGCAAGTTATTTCATACTTTTTAATTTGGTTGCTACTGTGCATTATAATGATTAAATAATAAATTTTAAATCTTACAGGCTTGTGATGACTTCTACCTGATAATACATGATGAATTAACTACTTCAGAAATTACTGGACTTAACTGTTTCATAGGTTGTTAAAAATGCTATAGTGCTGAGTAAGATTTATTATCTCTCTTTTTTCCCTTTTTCATGCTATCTGCTTAATTTTGGTCTAAGGAAATGATAACTTCATCCTTATGAATAAAGTTGTGAAGTGTTACTTCCCATTTGATTTCTCAAAGTAGATTTTAATATTGCCATTATTAGATTGCTTCTAACCAAGATAAAGTAACATTGTCAGCAGTTGTCTTTCTACCTGAAATAATCATCAAAATTTCAAAAGACAAAAATATACAAAAATGATTTTTTAAAACACTGGATCACAAATAATGAAAGAGCTCATTTGATAAAAATGGAAAATAAATAGAAAGAGGCACATAGTTGCTCCAGCTCAGTGCTTTTACAGAATTTTTCAAGCTGGGTGACAGGGAGCAAATAATAGGCAGAACCTTGAAAGTCCCTAGATTGTGGAGACAGATTGACAGTTTCGTAAGATCAGGCAATTGAGGTTCATGTGACCTATACTGGAGAGAAAGGAAGAGTTCAGAGTTGTGCAAAGCATCCCCTTCAGGTATGTTGCAGAATCTTAATTAGTGCACATGCATGAGAATGAGCCATTCAGAAAGACTCCAGGCCTAGGGGATGTGCTTGTCTCTCACACATGACTGGAAATCATGTTTGTCTCCATAAAAACTCGTAAGTCATGGGTCATTGGTTAGAACAGTCAGAAAAAGCTTTCAATAGCAGGAAATAATTATTGGAAGAATAAACACTGTTCTGGTTTCAATGAATCATAAAAGCAAAACCAAAAATGATCAAACTGGTTATAAGTAAATTAACTGTGATGCAGAACAAAGCTCAAGAATATTTATAAGAATTTTAAAATATCTAGTTTAAAGAAGGAAAATATATAATGTATGACATCTAACCAATGATTGAAAAAACAAAGGCATAATCAGTCAATTAAAGCTGATTTATAATAGTAAGAATTGATAGGGTTAACAGGAAAGAACATTAAAATAGTTATCGCAATAAAACTCAAATGTTTGAAATTTTAATAAGACACAAGAAAATGGAAAAGACAAAAGTAAAGCTTTAGGAACTGACATACATAATGTCTAAGATAAAAATACAGTGAACTAATAGAAGATGAGATGTTAAAATAAAAAGAAAACTACTACTCTTAAAGACTTAAACAACAAATTACTGAAGATAAAATAACAATGGAATGGCATAAGTGATCTGTGGCATGATTTCACGTATACTAACATAAAAGTAATGGGAAACATTACATGGAAAGATGAGGGAAAGTACAAAAATATTTTAGCAAATACCTGTGACATCACTTGAGAAATTATCTGACTGAAAAATGTCCAAATTCTATAAAAACCACACACACACACACACACACACACACACACAGAAAAATAGAGAGAAAAGGACAGAGACAGAGACAAAAAGACAGAGATCCACAAAGCTCAGCAAATCTGAAGTAGAAGAAGTATGAAGAAAACTACACCAAGGCATATGGCAATCAACTTCCACAAAGCCACTGAAAAAGAGGACATTTTTAACTGTTACCACAGGACTTACAGAAGAATAAAAGGAGAGTGACAACAGATTTCTTATCAGGAAGAATAGAAGTGAAGGCACAAATGGAAATAGGCAAATAAGGATTCTGAAAAGTCACCTCTAAATAAAAGCAATAAAAAACTAGCCAGGTGAGTCATAATCAAGTTTTTCAGAACTCTGGAAAAGAAGCAAAAGTTTTCAGAGATAAAAAGGAGATTTATTCAAGAAAAATAGGAAATCTCAGGAACAACAGTAAAGCTTTGTGATATGTGAAACGGCCTTAGCTTGAATCCCTGTTTCCCACTCAGCAGCAGTCTTGAAAAGTAAAATTCCCAGCACTAGAATGAGTAGATGGAGCTAGATCTCTTTTGCAGACTCATTACCAAGTGTTTTAACTGCTGCAGCTGCCTGAGGCAATGGATAAATGTGGAGCAGAGCAAAAGTTTAAAAGAGAGGCCAAAAAAGGAGAATACAGGCAAATGTTGATGTGTTTCTGGGAATCTAGAAATGCACAAGTGTGAAGCCATATACACACCCAAGAATAACCTGAGATGGCCCTAAACTCTTGCTTCTGGGGAAACACAAGGCTTCACATGGTAGGAAGTGAATGCTAAGGAAGAGCTATAAATTGCCCAACCTGCCTTTGGAACCCCCATCCTTGACATGCCCACAGACTGTCTCAGCAAAAAACAGAAGTTCTATTTGTTCCAAGAATATAAGGAAATTTCTGTCCAATTATTAGGCGGCTACTAGGCAAAGAATACAGAGAAACAAACTAAAGAAATGAAGAGCTTTAGCATATATCAATGGCAAATCCTAGAGTTAAACATCCATAACTATCACTTATATTTATTTAAACATTCAATTTCTCAAAAAATATTAAGGGGTGTGCAAAAGGCCAAGAATGTATGACCAAGAGCAGTAACAAGTTTAATCAATAAAAGCTGTTTTGGAGAAAACTCAGACCTTGGACCAAAAAGTCTTAGTTTTTAAAGCAGTTGTTTTAAATGCATCCAAATGGTTAGAAAAACCTATGTGTAGAGAGTGAAAAAGTTTGAGAACAAAATCCTATAAAATAGTCAATGTCAATAAACAGAGATTTTGAAAAAATAGAAATTCTGGCATTGCAAAAATAAAATGAAACCTTTATTAAAACATCTCAGTAGAAGATTTAAACAGTTGGGGGGAAAAAAAGAATCAGTGATCTTGGAAATATTTTCAATGAGATTATTAAGCCTAAGAAGCAAAGAGAATGGAGTAAAACAAGTGGAGTCTTAGAGATCATGGAACACAATCAAATATATGAACTTTCAGGGGTTCAGGAATGAGAGAAAGAAAAAAGTCAATAGAAGAGTGGAAGACAAGACTTAAAATCCCCCTAATTTGATGAAAAGCACTACATCCAAAATGTTTAGCATACACCACCAAAAGGAAAAAGAACCCTGATCTATAAAATAACATTTAATCTTAAGAAACTGAAAAAGAGCAAGTTAATCTTCATTAGTCAACACTAAGGTGATGATAGAGACTAGAATACATCCAAATTGTGAAACTGACTCAAGTAGAAATAGAAAATAAAATGATTTAGTAATTGAAAATACCTCACAAGGAAAAATCCAGAATAAATTGTTGAAGTGCTGACACCTGCCAAATATTTTAGAAAAATCTACTTCAATTACCTACGAAAAATATATCTCTCCATGAAACTATTATTACTCAGATTCTAAATGAGTCAGATATTGCAAGAAAATAAAATTACAGATTAGTAACTATTGGGGATGTGAAATTTTCAACAAAATGCTTGTAAACAAAATCTAGCATTTACAAAAAGAAATTAGAATCCATGACCAAGTAGGATTTCATAGGAAAGCAAAGTTGGTCCAACATCTGAAGAACAATAATATATTAATAGAATAAAATAATCACGTAAATATTTCAATAGATGGAAAGGAATTAATAAAATGTTACCCATTCAATGACAAAGAGAAATAAAATATAATTTCATCAACCCAATACAGACATGCATGAAAGTCCACAGATTTTATATATATATATATATATCTTTATATATATATATATCTTTATATATATATATATCTTTATATATATATATATATTTTTTATTTTATTTTATTTTATTTTATTTTATTTTTTTTTGCTTTTTTGGAGACAGGGTCTTGCTTTGTAGTTCAGGCTGGCCCTGAGCTCACTATGGTGCCCAGGCAAGCCGCCGCGAACTCAGCAATCCTCCCGTCTCTGCCTCCTGAGTGCTGGGATTATAGGCGTGAGCCACCACACCCAGCATTATATGTGGTAACCAGGGATCGAACTCAGGTCCTTACGCTTGCGAGGCAGGCGCTGGAACCACTGAGCTAACCCTCCGGCCCAACACAGATTATATATTTAATAGAGAAAGACTTCTGGTTTGTTCCTACCCACTAAGAGCAAGAAGAAGACAGAACTCCTTAACACTTTTCCTTCCTATTTACTTGCCTTGAAAATACTCCCTGGTTAAGGAAGGGAGTCTGTATCATGGGTTTATTTTAAACATGTGCATACATGTAATGCACAACAGTGATGAAATGAAGCAGCATACTGTTAGGACAATAACATCCCATGGTATGCCTACAAAGGTATGCCCCTGAAGGTAACTGTGGGGTGGCAAGAATATACTGTAGAATCTCTAAAGTGGCCATTACAATAATACTTAATAAAAAGTGCTAAGTTTTTCCAGAAGTTCTGAAGCTACAAAAATAGAACAAAAATCATACGGGACAAATTAAAACTAAATATCAAAATAACTCAAAATTAATTATACAGATTGTTACATTAATATAATGGTCTCAGTGTCCCAGTAAAATGATACAGACTATTAGATTAAACAAGAACAATAGTCCCTAATACATGCTGTCACATACTATGAATAAAAAGACTCAAATAAGTAAAAAGTAAAAGAAAGCAGGAGTTCTACCATGTGGGCATCAATAGGAAAGCTAGGATGACATGTTAATGTAAAGTCCAGCTGACTTCAGAAGAGGGGCTGGGCTCAGGGGTGATGAAGACTGGCTAATGGTAACAGAGGATAGTTCAGGGAAAGCCACAGTGCCTTTGTGTGACGTCTGTACATGTGGTCCTCAGGGTGCGTGTCCATCTTGGCTGTAGGTGTGTTCTCTTCTAGCCTTCACTTCAGTATCTGTAGGGACAGGTAAAACTGGACTTAGGCATTACCCAGAGGGTGGAGGTGAGCTTGGCATGTGTACCACAATACTCTGGGCATCACTGAAGCCCAGGGCTCACCGTCTGGCCTGCAGGAACACAAAATGATGTTTTCTTGGGATGCTTTAATATACCCAAAACTTCAACAGTGCCAATATGTGTTGGTTCAGAAGTCTGCATTGCCAAACATCCTATGGTATCTTTTCGTAAGAGAGACAAATTAGGAATTGATCAGTAAATTATGATATATTTATGACAGTACTGTGAATTTTGTTTTCAGATACTTCAGTATACAGAAGAATGTTGTCTTAGAATAGTGGAAAAATTGCATAGTGTTTCTATACCTGTATCTATGTGTGTAAGTACATCTATAATTACTCTATAAATAGATAGCTTAGTAGTTCTGGTGTCTGCCTCGCAATCACAAAGTCCTGAGTTTGATCCCTGGTACCACATATCACAGTGTAAATTTTCTGTATTACAGGTAATCTCCCTGTGTGCACCAATCCCAAAGTGCTCATAGGACATCCAGAGATTCAGGGATAGTGCATTTCCTCGTTCCTAAAACTGCTCGGTTTATTTACCAACACTGTCCACTGGGCAGCCAGAGATACCCATCCAGTGGTTTCTGATTCCCATTCTGCCTGGTCCAGACAGACAGGTCTGGAGGCCTCACCTCCAGTCCTGCCTCCAAGTCCCAGCAGGTGACCCGCTCACCTGCAGAACCGGCTGCTCCTGTGCGCTGCACCCTCTGTGCCTTCTGACTTGTCTGGCTAGGAGGGAGGCTGACTCAGTCCTCTGTGGCCTGTGGCTGGTTGCTGTGGCCCGCTTCTGGCCAGCCCAGCTCTCTTCTTCCTTTTGACTGCAGTCACTGCCTTGACTCTCCAGGGGCCCCAAACCCTGTGCCAAGACCCCACTGGCCCTGGTGTTTGGGTGGCCACAGCGGCAGCTGGAAGGAAGGAGTGGCCATATGCTTCCTGAGCAGTGTCTCAGAGATGGCTAGCACTGGGCTGGGATGGACAGGCTGTGGGGCTGTCGCCCACACCCATCTCCCTGTCTCCCTCCCAAAGGTTCCAGGTTGGGGCTTTGTTAGTCTTTTGTTCTGAACTACGTGGCTCTGGTCAGCACTGCACACACTCCTGAGGCCCAGTCAGCAGTCTCCATGGGGTGAAACGGATGGAAACGCAATACTCACTCTTTACATCTTCTTTCACATCTTTTGGTATTGATGTACAAGGATAGTACAGACTCATGAGTTTCATTTCAGCACATTCACAATGCATGTAATAATCATTTTACCCTCCCACTACTCCACGCCCTGCCCCCAGTGGCACTGTTTTGAGGGTTGTCCAATGTCCATACTTTGATCATATCCCATCACCTATCCACTCTCCCTTACTCCCCTCCACTTGTCTAGTAATTGCTTTGAATTTCTTGTCATCTGTCTTCTGGATTTCACGTAAATATGATAATCTTCAGATTCATCTATTTTCCTGCAGGTGACAAAATTTTCTCTTTATGACTGAGTATATCACATTTTCTTTATCCATTCTTTGTTTCAGGACAAGGCTAATTTCATATCCTGGCTGTTGTGAACTGCCCCACAACAAATGATGTGCTGGTAGCTTAATAATATGTGCACTTTAACTGCTTCAGTTTATAGGAAGGAGTGGTGGAACTGGGTCATAAGGTTGTTAATTTAGCTATTTGAGTAATCACCATACTGATTTCAGCAGTGGTTATGCCAATTTATACTTACAACAGCTGTGTAGAAATGTTCCTTTCTCTTGTACTCATTTATTGACATGTGTATGTATGTGTGTGTGTGTGTGTACATTTTTGATGAGAGCCACTTTGGGGTGAGGTTGAATTACAGTGCATTTCCTAATGGCTAATGATGTTGGACTTTTTTTTCATTTACATAGTGGTCATTTGTACTGTTTTGTTCATTTGTTCGTGTATTGACTGGGCTATTTGATTTTTTTGTGTGTGTTAAATTTTTTGAATTCTTTCAGAAAATTAGCTGGCAAAGATTTTATTCCTGTTCTATAGGCTGTCTCTTTCCACTATTCCCCTTGGTGTGTAACTGTTAAATTTGATGGGTTCCCATTTGTTGATTCTTGTTATCATTTCTGGTGCTATTAAAGTCTATTCAGAAAGTCTTTGCCTGTACCTATGGCTTCAAGGGTTTCCCTTGTGTTTTCTTTCACCAGTTTCAAGTTTCAGATCTTACCTAGGTCTTTGATCCACTTTGATTTTTGGGCAGGGCAAGAGAAAGGTATTTAGTTTCAGTCTTTTACCTGTGGATATCGAGTTTCCTTAGTATTATTTGTCAAAGAGGCTGTCTTTTCTCAAATTATATTTTTGGCTTTTTCTCCAGAATCAGATGTTGTAACTTTGTCAGTTTGTCTCTATTCTATTCTGCTGGTTTGTGTGTCTGTTCTTGCGCCTGTACCTAGGAGGTTTTGTCACTATAGCTTTGTAGTGCCATTTGAAGGGGAGTATTGGGATGCTCCTGGCCTTGATCTTTTTGCTTAGCATTGCTTTGGCTATTCAATGGCTTTCATGTTACTAAATGAATTTTAGAATTGCTTTTTTCTAGTTCCGTGGACATTATCATTGGTATTTTCAATGGGCATTGCACTAACTCTGTAGATCACTTTTGGTAACATGACCACTTTAAGAGTACTAATCCTTCTGATTCATGAATATAAGAAGGCTTTTCATTTTCTAGTGTATTTAATTTATTTTTTCAGTGTTCTGTAAATTTCATTACAGAGTTGTTACACCTCCTTGGTTGCATGGATCTGTAGTTTTTTTAAAAGCTATTTCAAATGTAGTTATTTTCCTGATTTCTTTCTCAGATAGTTCATTATTGGTACATAGAAAAGCTAATTATTAGTAACAGTTCTATATTTGTAGAGGTGGGAACACATGAAGCTTACAGGAATGTGTATAGGCATCTTGGCTGGCTTTTAAACTAGCCACAGTGATTCCTTGGCAGGTGGGGGAGAGAAACATAGGGTCATTGGAGTCAAACAGTCCAGAAGCCTGGGCAAGGACTGGAGACATGTGGGGCTTGAGTGGAGGATGGGAAGCTACAGACTCCTGGCCAGGGAGGGTAGGGGCAGTCTGGGAAGATACCACTGGTTCCACAGCAGGAGAGACTCTCTAACTTTTAAAAACATGGTCCTTGACATCGAAGGAAAACTTAATCACAAAGACGTTTCTGATACATACATCTTTGCAGGTGAACTGCAGAAGTTCTCAGTAAGTACTGAGTAGAGAGGTCTCTCATTGGAACACAGCGATCCTTAGGAAAGTCTCCTGTTTACCTGGACAATATGAGCCAGGACCTTTACTCTGGGGACTAATTTGAATGAAATTTAGAGGCTGCCTGATATCAAATAGCTGAAGAAGCATTTTTTAAAATGAAGGTCGTTACTCTTGATCATCAAAACTCCAAATAAATGTGGCAGTGAGAAGCACACTTAGAGGAATTAGCAATGAAAAGAAAAATATCTATCTCTATTTCTCATCCTCACAAATTCATGAGTTGTGATGAGTTAAGCTGAAAAACTTTCAGGGTGTTTGTGTCCTGCCATGAGAAAGGGTGGTATCTTTGGGGACAGACTAATATGCACTGCTTGTTACCTACTGTGCACTTTCCTAAAACAGCCAGGAACACCAGTGGAGTCACATTTTCCCCACTCTGGGGATGCCACAGAAGTCTGCATGGAGCTGAGGCCATGTCTGGGAAAGGCAGGCTGCTGTGGACACACCGCCAGGTCAGTAGTCAGCAGCTTCATCTGGTAAATGCTCTATTAGTAGGATGTGTCACGGAGTGTCCCTGGGCCATGGGGAGGGAAGGTGGGACCCATTTCCTCCTTGTTGCACATGGCAGAGACCTAGAACAGTCAACAATGGCCTATAAAACAATTTTTCATTGGCGAACTTGGCTTTCTTCAGGCAGAGCCTGTGCTCACTGGGGTTACTCGGCCAGTTTTGTGTCCCCTTTGCACAAATGCCTTGGACACAGTAGACTGAGGCATCTTTGGATCTGATAGGGAAACCAAGACAGTCAACCCAGAGCAGACCCAGGCTGGCCCAGGCTGCATCGGCTCCCTGGCTTCATCCTAGGAAAGAGGGGATGTTTCCATGTGCAAGCAATTTGTACCTAACAGGGTGAATGTGAAGGGAAGAAGTATGGGCACTTGCTGTGTTTATATGACTCGAGGTTGATTGCTTTCTTTTGGGTGTGTTTTTACAATTTCATCTCTCTTAATATCCACCCAAATACTTCTCAAGTATATTTGGTTTCCGAGAACTTTTGATATTTTTTGTGTTTACACTTTAAAAATTTAATACTGTTTAATATTTAGTTTGAAAGAATACTTGATCAAACAGAGTACTTTAATACATAACATTTTTTACACAAGATTTCCTCACAGTTTTCTCAAACTGGATACACAAATTTCCAATATTAAAAGTATGCTCTTCTTCTGGATTTGATTCTACTTAAAGCCATGTGGTTTCGAAGATGAAAATCAAGCTTGGGTCCTTTTGTTACTGCAGTTACTGGGGGGAGGGGTGGAGAGAAAAGGTTGAAATGATTTCTTACATGTCAAGTAGTCCTAATAGAACATTGTGAGCGCATCTGAGGCACATGGATTGTATTTTCTGTGTGCGGCATGGGGGCTCCCCAAAGGGAAGAGGCCTGACTCTGATCTGAGGACAATATGCTTGAAGAGATGTTTAGAAATATTCACTAAAACATGACTGGGTCTAAATCAATCCTATTGAAATATTAATCCCTCCCTGGTGGTACTTCTTTAATGCAATTAGAAGTTAATAATTATTTTAAGAAAAGAAAATAAACATGTATAAGAAAATGATATTACATGCAACATAAAATGTAGTTGAATAGATCAATACAATGATGCAAAAAACCCAAAAAGATTTAGCTCATCTTCTGGTATCACCAGCTGTGCTAAAAAAAAAACAAATTCTGTGTCAATAGAATTAACTGGTGGGCAGGAGGCCAATGTTGTTGGTAGGAATCATTGTGTGGGCAGCCACCTCGCCCAGACAAATGTGGCATGCTGTGAGGCCTCAGGAGTGTTTTAAAACCAGTTGTTCTAATGCCCAGGAGTCCTTTTCAAGCATGTGCTGGACTCCACCAGGGCAGAAGGCTGGACTGAGAATACCAGAAAGCTGTAGCCTGCTCTGGTTTCCATTGTGAGGAAGAGCCTACTCTTGGTCATTTTCCCATGATGTCTCTGGGTTCCTTCTATGTGAAAAAGTGTTCCCTGTGCCATGGGATTTCCACCTGCAGGGACCCTTTTTGTCCTTTGATTGACCTGCAGAGCTTTTCCATTGTAACTTCCAGAGAATCATCTCAGAACTAGCTCTTTGTGTGAAAGCTGTGCTTTTTTTCTGAGCACAAAATTTGGGGGATGGCCAGATAACCTGGCACATCCCAGATGTCAGTCCAATCAGAGGTGCAAGGCCTGTGACTTGCATGCACTTCGGTACACACAGGTACATTTTTCTCCATGAAAAGAGGCCTAAAATTCTTCACTTAAAGATGATTTAAAATGGACTGATGATGTAAAATGGACTGATGATGTCTGCAGGTGTCCTGTTGAAGATTTAAGATCAGCTCCAGCTAAGAAAACCCCTTTCTTCCAGAAACTTGGAACTCTAAATGCAGTAGGAGCCGGCATTACCCCTGAGTGTCTCCTGCACCTGTGGCCTATGGAATCTTGAATGTTGCCCTCACACAATCTGAGAGCTGAGCAGCCCTGGACTGTGCCTCAACATGTCTTCCAGATCAGAAACATATAGTGAAAACATGTACGAATAAGACAAAGTGATTGTGAAGTTTATTTTGGGAGAGTTTGTGAATAGTTATTGTCCACTCTTTACTGAATAGTGGAAGATTTGGGTGGTAGGAGAACAGGGCTTGGCCTTGCCTTTAGATTGCTTCTTGGCTACTACTCCAGCTTCTTTTCGAGTTACAGAGCAATTCTTGCTCCATTTCTTTCTGTTTGTGGTTATTGCTATATCTGTTCATTTCATCTAAGTTATCTGATCTTGGAGCATCAAAAGTGCAGGGCATTCTCTGATTCCTCTATTTATGTAAGATTATGATTTATGTTCCCATTTTTATCCCTAACTTTTAGCCATTAAAACTTTTTTTCTTATCACTTTAACCACGTACTTGTCAATTTTATCAAGTCTCTCAATGAGAAAACAGGTTTTGTTTTCTTTGCTATTGTTTCCCACTCCCTTTTCACTGACTTCACTCCGCCCTTGTTTCTTTCTCTGCCTGCTATGAGTTATCCACTCATCTGGTGTCTTTTTGCCCAGAGTTAGGTTACAGTCTGGTGATCTTCTTTTTAAACATAGGCTACACATTTCCCTACATGCACTGCTTCTCCTGAGTTTCTTAAATGTTGCTATGTTGTGTCTTCATTTTCACTCATTTTGAAATGTTTTCCAGTGATTTCTCTTTGAAAATGAGTGTGCTCAGAGTATGGCATTTGTCTTCATCTGTGTGAATATCCAAAATTTCACTGGCTGTTGATTTCTAGGCTAACTGTGTTTTTCTCGGAGAACATTTTGTCATCTCCTCCCCTTCCCTTTAGGGAGCCAGTGCCGTGGGCCAGCCATGCTCCTGTGGCCCTGGAGACACTCCAGCAAGGGTATCTGGTGGAGTAACTGGCTTGCAAAGGTGCTCATGGTCTCGTCTGCTTGCTGATTTGGGGGTGTATCTCTGTTCATGCAAACTGAGGTCTCAAGATCTCAAAGTATTATTTAATTTTTTTATTTTTCCTGCACTTGCACTTCACACTTTTGAACTCCGCTGCGGGTGCTGTATTAGTACCTATTTTTGCTGTAACAAGTAGAAGAGTTTTGCCAGCTTGTTCCTCCCTGCAGAGCACTGAGGTCCAGGTGCCTTATTTCCTTTCATTTTCTCTTTACATTATTTGGTCCACGCATGTAGTTTTTTTTTTTTATCATAGCATCTTCAAGAACCTATGGACACCCTGGGATACCCAGGCTTGTGGGAACACCCCTTTGTCCCACAGAGGCTCCTTAGTGGAAGGTCCCTGGGTACCAGCTCTTGTTTCAATTTCTCTGGGATGGCTAAAGAGATCTTGAGCCACATGCTGTCTCTGCAAAGGAGGTTTGAGCGCTGTGTCACTGAAGCACTAGTGCTCACCTTACACTCGTCTTTCTCTCTTCAGCACACTGTCCCAAGGATGACTCTTGATACTATAGAATCTTTTGCACTCTGGAAAGGCAGAACATTTTCTAAGTCATGACATCTTTTTTTTTTTCTACCAACAATTTATCTTTAGGAGTGAATTTTAGTGAAAGTGGCAAGAAGAACTTGGTCTGCATCTTCTACCCTTTCCAGGGAACCCCTTGTTCACTATTCAAGTCCACCACTTCTAAGTCCACTCATTACATGACTGTGTGGCCCAGTTCAGTTCACTGTTTGCTTATCACAGGCTTTCTGTTACCCTGACTCCCAGGAACACTCCTCTTTCCCTCAGAGCCTCCTTCACCAGTGCTGATATGGCCTTATTTCTGCCACTATTGAGTGTATATTTAATTTTTCTTGTGAATACCAGAGGCTCCTCTAGCATCTCACCTCCACCCTCAGTAGCACAGAACCCAAAGTGTATTTCTATCTCCCACAGCTTTTGGAAATTTAGTTACTCTCTAAACTGATGGAATATTTTCTACCACACTTTTCTTCTGATTTATCAGCAGCAGAGTCCTAAATATATGCTTTTCTGTGAATAGCCAGTTGAATCTACAAGTGTTTTTTTATCTTCTGCCCATTACCCTCTTTCACAGAAGCTTCAATATTTTTCATTATTTGTTACAGTAATTTTACTTCTGATACTAAGATCTGACATACTTTCTATGGATGCTGCACCCAATTACAGTGCCAGAAATTCAGTGGATCAAAATAATATAAATTTATTTTCTTACAGTCATGGAGTTAAAATGTCCTAAAATAAAGATTTTTGGCACTTTCATTTTTTTCCAGAGGTTCTTGAGAAAGATTTTCATTGTATTTCCTGGTTTCTGCAAGCTACCTTTCTTTATTCTTTGCCTCCTGGCACAAATCTTTGACCAGTGAGCACTTTTCTTCTCCCTCTCTCTCTCTCCTTCTGTCTCTCTCTCTCTCTCTCTCTCTCTCTCTCTCACACACACTCTTTCTTTCACTCTGACCCTCCTGGTCCCACCTGTAAAGTCTTTTGTGTCCCTGTCCTTTTTATCTTTTGTGTTTATATATAGTGAAACTGGTTTGTGATATTTTAATCCATTTAATGATTTTTAACTTGATTCCTTAACTGTTTCTTTAAAAACTGTGCCAAGTAGTCACTGTGAGAGTCAAGATACTCGTGTAGATAAAATCAACATATGCATATGAAGCTGTGGCGCCACACAGCAACAGGTTCAAATTTATTCAGTCTGGTCTTACATGGGTAGGGCTTCTGCTGATGAGCTATTGGAGTTGGCAGAAACTTACTAGAAAGGAATTCAGTGTGGTGGAGCACTGACCACACGGCAGCTTGGTGATGGGCTCTCTGGAGAGAACATGGTGGGCCAGGCAGCAGGTGGAAATGCAGCCAGAGTGAACTTCAGGCCAGATTCTGAAGGCATTTGGTGCCATTTTAGGGCAGTAGAGACTCAGTTCTTTTTTGCAGAAATTAATGGTCTTGTGATGGTGAGTAATGATCCTGTCTCTAATGATGTTTCTATTCACAGACTTGAAACAAAAACAGCAATATACCAAAATATAAGGACTGTGAAGACATCAGTGTTGATTTGTGTTTCATTTAAGACTAAGACTACAGGAAAGCTCAAAGCAGCTCACAGCCTTTGGTTGTCCTCGTGGTAACATAGCCGCTTTGTCTCATTCACCACTGTGAGCTGGGGAATCACAGCTGATCTCTCCTGGCCAGGAACAGAACTTCACACGGGGTCATGCAGCAAACAGGAATTAGGGTGCATTTTTTGAAAACAAAAACAACCCTAATGTAATAGTATGCAAATTGAAAACTGGGTCCAAAAAAAGTATCAAATAGTACATCAAATCATAATTTGCATGTTGAAAAGTAATGTGTATTGGAATGATGGTGTAAACTCTGGACAGCTGAGTGGCTGTAACTGCTGTAATGGAGGCCTAGTTATTTCTCATACTGCTAGGGCGACAGGCCACAGTGTGTCTCCCCTGAGCTACTCCTGCCCGTCCTGAAGGATACCAGTCCAGGGTGACTGAGAAAGTTCTGCGAAGTTCCGCTGGGGTGGGTAGGAAAGGAGAGGTTCCCACATGAAATGCTTGTACAAATGAAAACAAGGGGCTAATGAGCTTCCGTGGAGTGGAGTTAGATGGAGCGATACGGCCTGGCCTGGGATGAAACAGCAGGTGCTGTCTCCCTTGCTCACCCTTTTCCTGTCTTCCCAGGGCTGGTGCCAGCCGGCTCTAGGCGGTGTTGGTTCCTCACTCCCACTGCAGCGTGCTGTCTGGGCCTGTGGCCCCTGACAGGCTCCTCACCTGCTTGCTCCCCACACCCCTGCCTGAACCATTTCCCCAGGGCTCAGCCCTGCACCCGCCACCCGGAGAGAGTAGGATGCTGTGTCTGTGAATAGATTCATGATGGGCCCCTGGCCCTTCCAGCACACCTCTGGCTGCGCCAGTGAGGTAGGCAGGAAACCTGAGAAATTGTCGGGAGGGGCAGGAGCTGGTTAAGCTGGCCATGATGATATGAATGTGTGTGAAGAAAAGCCAAGTCCTCCTACTGTCCCAGCCTGCATAGGGACTGCAGTGGCATGTAGGCCCCACACAGGGGGCCCACTGACCTGGGCTGAGGCAACACAAGCTCACTGGACAAGGCGAGCACACCAGGATGGAGATGAGGGAGCGTGTTCTTGCCCAGGGTCCCCGCCCTGCAGGCTGGGCTAGGTGATGGAGAGCTGGGAGTTTCCTGCTACTCCCCGCGTACAGCTCATACAGAGCAGACCTAAGGGCATCAGTGACCTGGAGCCAGACCCTGCAGAGCAGAGAGAGCCGCCTAGACAGCCCTGATGTGGGGTTGCAGCCAGAGACCACAGCCCTCTTGCCTGCCCTGTCATTGAGATGGAACCTGCATTCAGGCCCCATTTTCATGCCCTTAACTTTAGCTGTTTGTTTCCCTTCACACCTGATTTAGGCGGAGGTGTCAGGGCAGCTAGGATAACTGGAAATGTCTCAGTGTGCCCATGGCCGGTTCCAGTGGAAGGCATGTGAGGCCTGAACAGAGGGGCACCTTCTGTGTCCAAATAACAGGCAGCAAGGTAGAGGGTGTGGCTTTCCCAGCATCCTCTCTGCTCATCTGCAACCTAGGCCCACTGGAGTTCCCTCCAGCCAGCTGGTTTGAATCAGTATATTTTTTGTCTCTGTCTCAATCAGAAGGTCCACAATTCTTTCCCATGACCAGAATCAGAGAACTTTCATCTCTGGAAATAGAATCTGATAAAAATGTACATTACCAGCCAGGTGTGGTGGCTCACACCTGTAATCCCAACACTCAGGAGGCAGAGACAGGAGGATTGCTGAGTTCGAGGCTTGCCTGGGCTACATAGTGAGCTGAGGGCCAGCCTGAACTACAAAGTGAGACCCTGTCTCAAAAAAAAAAAAAAGTACATTACCTTAGATGTACTCAACATTTTCATTTGACATAGAGTGTCTTTAAAATTTAGATATTAGCAAGTAATTTTAGACCAGGAGAAGTACTTTTGGAGGTTAATATTATAGAGTATCTTAATTATTATAGCATGCATCTATTAGCTCAGTTGTAGTTTTGTTGCCTTTTTAAAATTTTTTTCAACAGGTGGTAATTATACCTGCTTGTGGTAGTAGTGTTCTATGCTATATTTTAGCACAGCCATGAGGGTATCCCGGTCAAAACAGGGTAATTGGCATTTCCATTTCCTTATCTTTTCTGTAGCTTTGGAGCCTTTGCAGCCCTCTCTTCTGATTCTTTATAATATATGCAAGAGGTCACTCTGAAGCACAGGGACTTGAACGGACTCCTTTCAGTGTGCTCTGAGACCTGTTAGCCAAACTTTCTCTCTCTACCCACCTCATGGGGTGATTACTTCCCAAGCACAAGTGAAGACTATTTTATGTTGGAGTGGACCATGGACTTTCATATATCCTAAGAAGACATGGTTCTTATCTTTCTGTGTCTGGATTATTTCATCTAACATAATGTCTTCCATTTCTATCCATTTTGTTCTAAATGACCTGATCTCATCCTTCTTTATTCCTGAACAATATTCCACCATTTATATATGCAACATTTTCTTCCATTGCATGATGTGCCTCTGGTCAGATTCTATGTCTCGGGAACTGTGCATGTCACTGCATGACCTGGGCATGTGCGTACCACATGGGTTTGCATTATATTTGGAGGATTTTATGACCTCTTTATCCTGTGGGTATATACACTTATCACAGCCCAGTGGATTTATGGCTAAAATGACAGTTAAAAGGTGAGACTGTATCTTGTGTCCTAATAAAATTTATGATTGCATGGATTTATTCATGATTTGAAAATTATAGAACTGGTCATCAAAGGGAAAACAATAGAGTTTGAACAGAATGCCTGCTAATTAATAGTTGTATAAATAAAAGCAACTTTTGTATGGCTCTGTGAACTCTAAAAATGCGACATTAATGAACAACTATGAACTGATGAGGAATTTATAAAGTGCTAAATAAGTATCAGCTGTCTTTAATATATTTGGAATTACAGCTTTATGGCAGGTATTCCCATGAGTAATGAAATGATATGCCAAAACATAGTAAAAGAAAGAAGTCAAGGGGAAGAAAGATTCCTCCTAGAGATTGTGTCTTCAGCTCTGTCTGTGTGTCCCCACAGCCCTGAGCCTTCAGGTCTCCAGTGAGAGTCACAACTGGGTTACAAATGTGCCTGTAACTGTCCCATGTGGGAGTCTCATGGCACATCCTACCACCTTCCTCCAGGCCCTGCATCCAGGAGACCCAGTAGCAGGCAGCTTCAACAGCTGCTTTCTGATCTTCCAGCCTGGACGGTAATATCTCCCTTGGAAAGTAGGAAGGACCAGAGCCTTGTTTCTGAGGGACAGAATGTGAAGAAGTGATGGCGCACTGCTCCCGAGGTCATGTTCCCCTGGCTTCTCTAGGTCTCTTCCTTCTTTCTTCTGATGGAACTGCTGATCCATCTGGACCTGCTCTAAATGAAGACCCGTAAGCAGGAAACTCATGTGATTCCTGACCAAAAGTCCTAAGAGAACCAGACTTCGCAACCGGGTGCTGAGAGAGTGCGGGATCCACCCTTCTTGGAAAATCTGTCTATGGTACCACAGGCCCAGTCAGACCTCATCAAAACCTCAGGGGGGCTCAGGTGTGCCTGGATTCCTGGCTCCAGATGGCCAACTAGCAATTTGTAATGATTAGATTTTGGGATGATTTTGTAACTAGCATAACTTTTAAACTCAGGGTGTGGTGTACGTGTTGTGTTTCCTAAAGGACCCTTGACTTCTCAGTCTATAGAAGGTTCTTCCAAGATACAATTTCTCAGGCTCATGTGAACTTAATCTCTGAACTCTTTTTACTGTGCATAAATAATATAGCTGCTCATCTGTCCAATGCATTTCTATTCTATTCTTTGCTGCAATGCGTGTCCAGGCAGTGAGTATAGTCAATAAAAGTTTGCAAGTGATAGTGGATGAATGAGTGTTGAGTGGATGGATGGGTGGATAGAAAGCTCTCAAATTCAGCATCTTGAAGGAATGAGGGGGAAGTTAACCAAAATGATTATCTGCAGGAATACTTTAAAGGACTATTTCCCACAGACCAGATTACAGTGATGTTCTGAGTAGAACACAGGGTTTCTGATCTTCCAAGGATGGAAAACTGGGGCAAGTGGCACCTGGAACAGGCACAGCCCTCTGCAGGGCACAGCTGTGTACAGATGCTTCTGTCATCATACTTTCCCCAGAGGCCACAGATTGGCATTGGAGTGGAATCTGACTTCAGAGCTGGGTCCACCATTGCCTCCACCCTGAGCTCTCTGAGGGATGCAGCTAGCTACACTTTGGCCTCCTAAGAGAGGTGTAAAAAGGACCAAAGCTCAGCCTGAATCCAGATGCATTGCTAGAAATCGATTGCTACAGTGATACCACGCAGAGGGCCTGCTCTTCATGTTGCCTTCTAACCATTGAGAGAAGGGCACATGATTTGCATATAGAACCTGAAGAACTGGAAAAGAAGCAAAGAATGACAGCCAGGGTGCCAGGACAGAGTGCTCCCGGGCTGGACACTGCACAAGGGGATCCATCCGGGGTCAACTTCACCTGGGCACATTGGTCACAGGCACAGACTCCAGAGCTTCTGTTGCTTCCAACAAACATGTAGACTTGTCAGGATCACTGCTAAATTCTTCTTCTGTAAGTTGGAAAACTAATAACACAGTTATATCAATTACGCACATTATACAAATTGAAAAAATTATGAACTGCCATAAACTATGGAAATTCGATAGATTTTTCGTTACCATGCTGGCAACACTTTTGACTTTTTAATGTGATTCTTTTAGTTTTTATTAGCATTAATATTTCTCCTTCTTAAAATATTATGCTGGAGTAGGACTCTGCCTTTGGTGTGCAGGACTTCCTCCCACCGCAGCAGAGTTTCAGCAGTGCTGCCTTGAATGCCCTGGGTCTTCACCTGGGAAGGTTTTATGTCCGAACCTACACAGTCCTTTGGTCTCAGAACAAAGCAAAATAAATGAAAGGATCTCCAGAAAGTAAAATTAAAGAATTAAAGTTTCTGTGTGGATTAGTTGTAATCTTAGTTTATGAGCCTTTCCCAGAAAATTGAATGTGGTGAAAGAGCGAGAAAAATAACACCACACATTCACCTCCAGGGTTTTAAATTACCCAGAGAAAGAGTTTCATCCAAGCACAGAGAAAAAAATACGAAGCTGAAGCTGAACTGAGGATTTGGGTAACAGAGGTACAGCTGCCAAGGCAAAGTCTGTACCAACAGGCCAGAGGCCAGGCCAGGCATGGTCCCCAACAGAGCGCCGTTGTGTGGCGCTGCTGGCGGACACCTGCTGCGGGAAGGTGTGGCAGATCCCTGGGAGCGGGGGACATGGCCTTGCAGTGAGGCTGCTGGTAGGACTGAATTCTGACCTGACGTCCGCTCGCAGCTGTCACGGAAAGGCTCAGCAAGGGGACCAAGCAGGGCACAGGAGGAATCTGCACAGAAGTCATGCTGCTGCTTCTCCGAGGTCCTGAATGCCGCGACGTTCCCACCATGGCCACAGAGCGGATCTACCTGGGGGCTGGACTCGGGCCAGCACTGTTTTCCAGCATTTTCTTGGAAGATGCTAAGGGAACTTGGAAGAAATTTCTGGGCTCCTGCTGTGGTGCCCGTGGCAGAATAAACACTGCCCTAAAAGAGTCTATTAGGGATAATTAATCATGTTAGCCCAGGATAGGTTTGGAAGGTTCACACTCCCCTACCACAGAAGGAATTTCTAAATACCTAGCCAACGTACTGAATTTTTTTAAAAAAACAATTTAACAAGGGCTGTTTCTTCAGAAAGCATTTCTATCTAAACGCACTGATGGCTGAACCTCAAGACATGATCTAGGTGTTTTTCCAAAAAACAAGGAAGGTATTTTTCAATGCAACTGTTTTCAGGGAGAACACAGTGAGCTTTCTGTGAAGTTGTCTTGATACTTACAGAGATTTTAAAAGAAAATATTTGGGCTGTGGTTTAGGAATCAAACAGTGTTAAGTATGTAAATAATGACAGGCTGGAACCCTTTCTAAAAAAATATATACTAACTGTTAAACACACAGCCAACTTGGAGGCCAGGACATACCGTGAGACAGGGCAGCAGGTCTGTGTCTCACACCTCAGCTTGGTTCTTGGTACAACGAGAGGGTCTGAATGGTGGGTGGACACACAGCTACATGTGCTTGCTGCTTTTGGTGTTCTTTTATTTTATTTTATTATTATTTTTTTTTTGAGACAGGGTCTCACTTTGTAGTTTAGGCTGGCCCTGGGCTCACTATGTAACCCAGACAAGCCTCGAACTCAGCAGTCCTCCTGTCTCTGCCCCCCCCCCCCCCCAGTGCTGGGATTACAGGAACGAGCCACCAGGAGCAGCACTGTGGTATGTGGTACTGATTGCTGGTGGGTGTGAGTCACCATGCCCAGCATTGTTGTATGTGGTTACCGGGATCAAACTCAGGATCTTGCCTTTGCTGGCACCGGAACCACTGAGCTAAATCTCCGGCCCAGTTTTTGGTGTTCTTAAACCCACACTGGTAAGAACACCTTCTTCAGTAGGCACAGGTGTCCACTGCATGACTTCTGTGATTTGAGAGCTGTGGTAAAGAGCTAAGGTGGGGTGAAGCAGCTGGTTTCCTGAAAGGGGTACCATGGCTTCCATGGATGTGGTAGCTAAACTGCCTATCTGTGGACTGCAGGCCCTTCCCTGCAGAAGGCCTGCCCTGTGTGCTTAGTCCACTCTGTGTCCAGTGCCCACAACAATGACATGTCTCAGGAGCTTCAGATATGTGTGACTCTCATGCTGTGCTCATTCCAAAAATTCCTTGGTGCAAGCTTCAACCTGAGGCTCTCCTTTACTTCCGGGTTTGGAGGAGGGCAGACCCTGGTCCTGGGCTGAGCTTGGAACGTATTCAGTTTCATGAATACATTGTTGGGATTTGGCTACATCTCGCCTAATGCGAAGATAAATGCAGCCTGCCTAGGAAAGCCCAGTTGGTGGTGTGGATGGCCCAGGAGGCCAAGGATCTGCTCCTTAGTACACCTGGTAGTCAGGAGTCCTTGGCCACAGGTTCATTATCAAGGACATTTACTTACTACAATTTATATGATGTAATTAGTTTTTGAGCATCTCATGCTTAACATGGAGAATTAACCCTGGATTGACCCAGGGTTGATATGACCTCCAAGGTCTGTACCCATCCCCCAGGTCTGACTTGCCTGATGCCAAAGCACAGATGCTTTAACTCAGTGAGGGTAGACTCCTCATTGACAGCCATTGCGGCTGGGCTGGCCCTCTCTTGCTACCTCATGGCCCAGGGGTTCTGTGTACCTGCTTCCTACAGCAGCTGAAAAGCCCATCGCTCAAGTCTCATTTCTCATTGAATGCATTTGGGGCTCTGAGAAATATAAGAAACTTTCTGCTGTGGGTCACTGTGTGTGCCACACAGTCCCATGTGACTACTCTCTTCTTCCTGGCTGTGCAAGAGAGTGGGAACTATGGTCTCCCAGATTCTTCATCAACTCACTGCCCCCCAAGCACGGCCAAACACAAGGAATTGAGCTGGCTTCTGGCTGCACATGAGGAGCTTCTCAAGGACCCACTTCAACAACTAGTTCTTGTATCTATCCTGGGATTCCCTTCCATCCACCCCTCCTTGTCAGGAAACTATCAAGTGAAGCTGTAGAACATGAATTGGTCTGAGTCCAGTGTTTCCTTCTGAATCCTGCTTTTTGGACTCCATTTTTGAAGTTCAGATGTGTAGACATTAAGCTTTTCCTCTTTTCTGTGCCCCAAAAGCACTTGCCTGGATAAATGCACGTTTTGTGATCTAGCTGTCTATGTGAGGGAGACAGAAAATGGAAAGTGCTCACTGATGATTTCATGGAATAGACTGTTCTCAGGTATGCAGACTCCCCTCTGGGGTGAGCATGAATAAAAGCCACAGGATGTGTGAGGAATTTTGGGTGCAGTGTGGAAGGGACCTGGAGGGTGAGGGCACAAGGCCAGGGGCTCAGAAGAGGAAGTGTCCATGCCAAAAGCCCAGGTGACATGAGAGCCCACTGAATTTGGAGGGGTACAAATGTCTGGATTTAATCCTGCTGCATGAAGGCCTTCCTGTCTTTTGAGTAGGACCAGGCTGTGATTACAGAGAAGAATTAAGCCCATTCAGGCCCCAGCACTAAAAGGCTGGAAGGTGGGAATCCCTCGAAGCGTGACAAATTGAGATAATTATGCAAACAACGTATGATTTGCCTTGCCTTGATACATCAGTGGGAAGTGTTTTGGAATATATAATAGACCAAATGACTCAATTTTCCACTTCAGCTTTATTTGTAGATAATTGTTAAGATAGGTTTTCAGTTTATATACCAATTCTCCTTGGCACAGAGGGGAAAAAAAATTGAAACATTTTGTGAACAGTGCTGATGCTCAGTGACTATTCTTGCATGGACTGAACTGGTCACTGAGACTAGTTACTTTTGACTTACTTTTTAAAAAGTATAAATGATGCTTATTCTTTGTGTTCAGTAGTCAGGAAGTCACAGTTTTGTGAGGTGAGATTGGAGAAACTTGTTTCTGCCCTCAGGAGCATAAGACAAGCGAGCCAAAGGCTGTGAGTCCGGCTCCTGCTTTTGTCATGATGAGCAGAGTGGGAGCCCTTTTCTATGCATAGGCAGACAGCAGCTGGGGACCCGTCTGTGCCAGATGCTGAAGTAGAAAGGGCCTGCAGTGTCTCCAAGAGGAGAGGAAAGATGATGGTGGACAGCCAAGGCCAACCCAAGAACCTCAGGAACTGCTGACATCAGACTGCCTGGGACAAATCTACAAGTATCTTGAATTTATGATGCAAAAATAACCAGAAAAGGTGTGTTTTTTTTTCTTGTTTCCTAACACAATTGCACGAAGACTTTTATGATCCAATCCTTTTCTGGGATTCAGGTTACATTTTTCTCTTGTCTCCCAGTAGAAATTTATAAGTGGTTTTTCATTTCTGCAGTAAATTAGGGCTTCCAGGAAAGGTGCATTGAAATATGCTGACAAAGACCTGCTCATTTGCATGGTTAGTCCATGATGGCACCCTTGTCTATGCAGGCAAACATGAATAGTCAGTACTCAGCAGTCGAGCACACTGGTTCTGCCAACCTCAGGGCTCTGGAGATGGGACAGGCAGAGAGCCATTAACAGAGAGCAGGGAAAAGGGGAGGGAGAGAGATTTTTAGAGAGAGAGAATGTCCTCCCACTCTGGTGCCAGGACACTGAGAACACGTACCTCCCCTGCACCTTGAAGCACTATGCCGCATGCCCTGCTATAACCTCTAGCACATGGAGCCGTGTCTTCCTCTTCTCCGGTAACTGCTCCCACTTCCAGACCAAAGCCCTGGCATCGTGCCTACTCCACACCCACTGCAGTTACTTGGTTGATGTTCTGAGCAAGTCAGGAGACATCTGAAGCAGTTAGTGTACTGTAAGGGTGAGGAAATGCTGTTCCCACCATGAAGACAAAGACTTCCATAGAAAGCACTCTCTCTAGGTAAAACTACCAATGTATTTGTACTGGTCAGCTTTTTCAATCCTGGAACAAAATTCCTGACACCTACAAATTAAAGGAAGGGAAGTTTATTTGGCTCATAGTTTCAGGGGATCCAATCCAAAGATGAAACATTGTGGCCAGAGTGTTTGGTGAAACAGAGGTGCTTACTTGATGGTGTCCAGGAGACAGACAGAGCAGGAGAACAACACAGGAAGAGACCAGAGATGTGCTTAACCCTGTGCTCCATGCCCCACTAGCTCCAGCTACATTCCACCTACTAATAGCACATTCGACTAGGAGTATGATGGGTTAATCCACTGGTGAGTGTAGCATCCCCATAATACAAACATATCTCCAAGAGTCTCTTAATCCTATCAATTTGAGGATCAAAATTAACTGGTGTAATATCCGGTATTCATGAAACGTTGTGTGCAAGTCATTCTGCTAGATGTCACCCAGCAGATTCTGCACTCAGCCTCAAATGCTGTCCTCTAGAAAGAGTGTAGGTAAATGTACAAGGGTGTGCTGTACTGTTTAAAAGAATAGTCAAAGTTTATCACAGAACATAGTGGAGCATTAGATCATTTCTGGCTAGGAGTGCCTAAGTATAATATTGGATTTAAAGTGAATGCTATATAAAGTTAGCAAATTACTTTAAATACACCCTTGGGAAGCATAGGTGTTTTTGGAAAGCACATGACTAAAAATGATGGCAGAAATCTCAAACTTATCTATGCAATGCCAATATGTGTAAAAAGTCTCCTGTTTTCTCTGACATTTCTTATCATTGGTGTTTCCCTGTGTTGCATAGGATTCTTTGATCATTTCTCTCAGCTGACTCAAAAGCCTAAAAAGATATTAATTGTATTTTCTGACTGAGTATTCCCTTGCTCTTGTCCACCTTCTCCCACTTTAATCTGGGCCAGACTTGAGGCCAGTGTCAACTCGCATCCTTGCTCCTTTGTCATGGGGCACGTTCTCCTGAAACTCACACGGAAGGTGCATGGGGCACATTGCTCTGGAGTCATCACATGCCTAAACTGCCACTTTCTATTCTCCCGTTTGAATGGAGCATGTTTGCCTATGAAATTTTGGATTTCTTCTCCCAAAGCCATGAAAGTGCTTTTTGTGGCCCTTCCCTGCGTTGCTGATGAGAGCACTTTGGCCTTTCATACTTTGCAGAGATACCTTCCTTCTCTGTTCCTATTGCCAGGATGGCCATCTATCCCTCTGTACCCCTGAGAGCTCGTGGTACTCACGGTAATGCACCTTCTGGGGATGCTTCCTCGCCCTCTGTCCTGGACACTTGGGAAGCCTTTCAAACAGGGGTTCATAACAGTAAGTCTTAATACTTTTTAAATTGTTGAATGATTTGCTCTTTCTCTGCTTTTTCTGTTCTCTTTTCTAAGACATTCAAATTTTGAACCATGCAGATACATCCTGGTTTTCTATTCCTTTTTCAATGTCATTCTTATTTTATTTTTATATAACATTGTTTTCTGATTTAATTTTCTCGGTCAAACTTAGTGTATATATGTGTACATATGTATTCATGCCTGTGTGCATTTGTAAAGAGACATACACATAGATATGTATACCTTTTAAAATCATGACATTTTTAATTTGCAGGAGTCTTAGTTTCTAATAATCCTTTTGTGTAAGTTCTTCATTTCATGCTTGATGGATAAAATATTTTGCCTCTTTGAAAATGTTAAATACAATTATGAGTAATTTTATGCCAATTTTTAATATGTTTGTGTGCATTTATTTTTCATGTTGGAGGTCTCCTTCAAGTAGGTGGTGATTCTCAGCTGTCTGTTTCAGGGTGAAAACTAAATGTTTGGCTGGTGGAGTCAGCAAGGGGACCTGGTGAGGTTTCCTTACACTGAAATACCCAGGTCGGTGCCTGGGCCTGATCTTCTGCAGCATCTGAGTTTTCCAGGGGAGCATCCTTATTACCATCCTCTGGGGTTCTATGCCTCAATCCTGTCTCTGAGAGGAGGGTCAGTGGCCCAAGCAGATCCTGTGCAACATGTAACCTTCACTCAGAGGAGTGAACAGTGTGTGCCTCTGTTCCTTGCTGTTTGGGGTCTCTGAACCATTGCTTCTCCAACACAGCTTTTGTAGACAATAAACTAGGGAACAGTATGTGTGGACCCTGGGAGGAGTCCCACGGTGCACACCATAAGGCCAAGAGACTCTGGGCATGCTGTCTTGGGGGGGGGGGCGCTGCTAACATGAACAAATTAAGAATTTGAGGCAGGGAAATAATCCCTAGTTACCAGTGGGCCTAGAGTGACCACGATGTCTTTCTAGGTGCTGAGAGGAGCCAGAGAGTCAGAGAGAGAGAGAGAGAGAGAGAGAGAGAGAGAGAGAGAGAGAGAGAGAGAGAGAGAGAGAGAGTAGGGGCTGACATGGAGTTGAAGTCACAACTGTGCAACAGATGAAGACATGAGGACAAAGAGTGGGGCCTCCAAGACTGAAAAGTAGGGGCTGATCCTTGCCCAGTGCCACGAGAAGGAAATTGCCCTTCTCACACCAATTGTGACCCTGATGCCATGAACTGCAAACTGCCCAACTTTGCCTTCCAGTTAACTTGTCACAGCTGCACTGAGCAGAAGATGTGGACCCTTCTGGCTGATGTGACACGTGTGCTCTGTGAATTAATGTGCCTCTCTGCAGTGTGGTGGTGAAAGGATCCATTCTGAGAGCAGATGTGCCGTGACCTTTGTGCATTGCTTCCTCTCCTATGTGTGGCCGCTGACCTTCACCCTCCCCACCCCCGCCACACAGAGGATGGGTCCTCTTGCTCCCTTGGCTCTGGTGAGAGTGGACTAGAGCCCTGATTGTAGGTACTGCCCACTGCCACACTTCATTGTCTTTTAGTCTCTGAGGATTCGAGATGGAGAGTCCATCTGTGGATTACCAGAGATGTGTGGCAGAAACACTGGATCAGCTACCATCATTCAGATATGAGAGTTTTCCAGCCATGGCCCAACCTGACTCTGACTGATGGAGAGGTGAAATGTAGGTGCTGGAGGGAGAGGGTGGTGGGACTGTGTATGTTCCCTGGAGGAAATGTCTGGCCTTCTAAAAGCAGTGGGGGCAGAGTCTCCACTCCTCTCCTGCCTCCTGATCTTCTGTCTCAGAGCTCAATAACATCTCCCTGTTACTGTAATTTCAGTGCCTGCCAGAGAAATGGGTTCACAGTGGCTGACTGGCTCATTGTGCTTCCCAGGAAATAATCTGGGAATATTATTTCCCTAAGAGGTTCTGTGGGGCACCGGGGTCTGGCAGCCAGTGCAGAGACTCAGTGGTGAGGGTCTCACCTGCTTTGCAGACACTATCTGTATAAGCTGTGGGGTCTGGATTGGCTGTGTACCCCAGGGAATGAGGTCCTCCTGGCTGCCTGTGATGGTAATGCTAGATGTCCTCAGTTGTCTCTGAGGACACAGAAGCCAGAGGACAGTTGTGGAGACTCATTGGAAAGGCTATTCAGGACCATCACCAGGTGCTTCTAGAAAAATCTGAAAGAAGGAGCTTAGCATGGGGGATGATGAAGAGTTTACAGTGCATGGGGGACAGAATCCATAATCACATAATCTGTTAAAAAAGTGGTGACTTTTGGTTTATGTGGAATTTACTGTTACTCTGCCCTGAGTACTAGCCTT
The DNA here is from genome assembly GCA_004025085.1 of Thryonomys swinderianus. NCBI lineage: Eukaryota > Metazoa > Chordata > Mammalia > Rodentia > Thryonomyidae > Thryonomys > Thryonomys swinderianus. Next base: position 24,339 of record PVIC010007300.1, on the reverse strand, counting down.
ACTACATTTTTTATATACTAAGCTTTGTCTGAAGAGATCGTGTGTTAAGAATAGCGACATTTAGCTCATTTGGTGTGTTCTAGGTGCATCTGTTATTCCACCTCTTCTTCACCTCAGTTCCCCAAGGAGAGCCTCCGAGTGAAGAAGCGCCATAGCTTTTAGTTCTTTGACAACAGAGACTTTAAAAGTTGAGATTGTTGATCAAAATGTTAAACTGTTTCTTGTTTAGTCAAGAGCAAAGGTTGATGGTAAAATGTAAAATGTTCCAAATGAAGATATTTTTCTATATGAATTATATGAAGCAAATGATCTTTAATGCATAAATGTTATGTAATTAATATTAACTAAGTATCCATATAGCATTAATACTGCAATAATGCATCAATACGGCATGTGATGCATTAGAGCAGCACCACCAGTTCCACACCATGTGTGATTATATTAACAGGTCGGCCCAGCTCCCAGGGGTCGAGACAGAACAGCCTTGTCTGCTGCTCCTGGCTGCCAGCTTTTTACACAAGAAGCCACTGTGGTCAGAGCTTGAGGTAACTTGGAGAGTTTTTGCTTCTTACGATGTGCAACTCTGTTCTCCTGTCTAAAACCATAAATATTCAATTTCAGAAGCCTCTTTCAAAACCTGTGAATTTTACATGCTCCATCCCTAACCGTCCATGAAGGAGCCTGGAAATACTGCACATGACCTTTGCCCTTCCAGCGGACCCAGTGTGACCCGGGCTGTCCGTGCACAGTGGGGCGTGCTTCTTGTTCAGCCTTTTTGACTGAGCACCGTCTTGCATGTGACCTCAGTGTGAGCCCCCAGTGTGTGTAGCCAAAGGGGCCTGGTCCTTTTTGGGGGGACTGGGTCCTGGGGAAGAGTGGAGCATTGTGAACTGGAGAATCAGGTCTAAGTTGGTTCATCATGTTCTATCAGTAACCTGCTTTGCATGAAGAGAAATACTGCACTTGTTGGGAAATTATTACTTAATTTAATCTCTGAACAAACCCAACAAAATGGCAGCCATCTTCATTTTAGTGACTGATGTAGAGCAAAGAAACTTCACTTGCAGGCCTGTTCCTCTCCAGAGCTTCTGCTCTTTCCAGGAGAGCCGAGGCCCTTAGATTTAAAAAGCTTTCCTTCCCTCTGTGATCTCAGAATAGACATTTCTGGAGAGCAGTTCAGAAAAGCTGTGCTTTTATGCCCAGAGTATAGTTTCAGACAGTGTTAAGGGGTAAATTTTCTCCAGTTGTTTTCCTTTTTGCATCTTTATTTCTCTGCACAAAAGTAAGATAAGTACAGTCCTATTTTTCCATCCACAGAAAGAGAAACTGAGATAGGAGTTTGGGTTGGTTAAGCTGGCTGGGGAAGTAAGTGAAACCTGTTAACCATAACACCCCAGGACAGCACCAAATAATTCCCAGGACAGCACCAAATAATTCCCAGGACCCCATAGGTAGTAGAAGTTCCCATGGGCTCCCATAAGATACAGATGGCTTAAAAGGGAAGAGATGCCACTGGGAATCCCCTATGGTGACTCCTTGCAGCAGCCCACATCAAGTTTCCCAGACCCCGTGTGTACTTTTATTTTTCTCCTTTGCTCTTTTTTTTTTTTTTGCCAAAGTTCACTCTGCAGAGCCAGTGTCTCTCTTACCCCCTCACCCCTCACTTGTTAAATGAACTTCCAGCACTATTTTTTGCTTGCTTTTTTCGATCTTTTGGTTGAGGCTAGAAGGCCCTCAAATACATTTAATTGGGAGCCATTTCTAAAAGAGCTACCCAGTAACAGAACCACTCGCAGCTTCCTGCAGGCTTGGGTACCACTTACCGGGATGGGCTGTTATGAGGAGAAGTCAGAGCTCAGCATGGCTTCCTCCAGAGCTACCTTGCTAGCTCACAAGTTTCTTTGCTTGGAAGAAAGCCAGCCAATGGACCTATTCTGACCCAGAACGATGGGTCCCTTCCAACGGTACAGCCCTTTACAAACTGAAGATTTTTGCCAGCTTTTATCCAATGCCTGGGGACCATGCAGCCAGTGATTTAGTCTTTGGGGGTGCATCAGACTCCTTGTCTAAGGGCTAATTGAAAATTAATGTGCCTACTCTGGGAGGCTGAGGTAGGAAAATTATGAATTGGAACCAAACCTAGGCAACTTAGTGACAGAGAGAGAGAAAGGGAGAGAGAGAGGAGAGAGAGAGAGAGAGAGAGAGAGAGAGAGAGAGAGAGAGAGAGAGAGAGAGGGAGAGAGAGAGAGAGAGAGAGAGAGAGAGAGAGACTGACTGGTGCTGGAGCTTAATACAAAAGTCCTAAATAATGACTACAGGATCCTATTTCTCATCCTGTGGGGATTTAGGATTATTTTACTTTGGTAGGGACTGAGCAGCTGGGCTTTTATGAAATGGCTCATCGTAGTTTCAGTCTCTGTGTTGGAGAATGCTCATCCCACCGGGCATTTTTGGAGCTGTTCTGCTTTTGCCACAGCAAATGCCACTGTGAGCAGAATCCAGGCCACAGTTGATGGCCTGGTGACATCAGTCACGCAGGAGGGAAAAAAAGAGGACTGCATGCAGAAACAGTGGGCCTCCTGTACTCCCACTTTCTTTCTAGGTTCTAAAAGCCTCATCTATTTTCTTCTAAAACAATACTTAAAAAAATGAAACTGAGGTGCCACCCTATATATACTTCTTGGTAAGTTACAACTTTTCACAAATCTATGTCTTTAACATGGAAAATTTCCATCGCAGCAGACACACACACCACCAGGATCCTGTAGAGCTAAGAAGTTGGTTCCAAAGGCCGGATGTGTCCCATCCATACCCTAGAGATTGTAACAGTGCATGCCATATGCTTCTCTGTCTTCCCCAGGCCACACACGTCATTCCAGCCAGTGACTGCTACTTCAGAGGTGGTGCTTCCCTCTGGCCTGTGACACTCGCTGTGACTGAGGTCCACCTGGGACCGTTGAGGCAGCCACCAGAGCCTGCAGGTTGAGCATAAGCTGCACTGGCCTCTTCTGCACAGTACACTTGGTTCCTTACAGGATTCCTGTGCTCCTGGGCTGCTGGGGTCTCCAGATAGGCCTGGGTTCCTGAAGGGTGCCCCAGACACTGAGACCAAAGTGCTTTTATGACCTGGTTTTAAATGCACACACAACCACTTTGGTCTCCCAGGTCAGTCCCAGGTCAGTAGCCTCAGGGATATGGGAGGGAGTGAGAATGAGAACACAAGATCATTGAATCTTCTCGCTACCAACAAACACAGGGCCATCCAACCACCACTCCATCTTCAAGCAAGCACAGCCTAGGTCTACAGTGACTCCAGCCTCCTCCTCCCTCCCTGTCCTTGTCCATCTCCCCTACCTCCTGTGCACTGTGCGTGTGCTCCCTGACCGCAGGGTGGTGATTTTTTCTTTCTCAAGTGATCCTTGTTCAAAGGTTGAGTCATTCCAGAGTCTAGGTTTAAAAGCACAATATGGATCCCCCCTTCTGTTCCTGATCATCCTCTCAGTTCTAGCACCCATTTTCAGAGTGTGCTAAGTGGCTCTCCTGAAAACAAAACCAGATAAAAACATGAAAAGCTGAAGTCCTGACTTGCAGTGCTTGTTTGACTCCCTGCCCTTGATGCCCCACTGTAGCCAGTGCCCTGGACACTGGAGGGACAAATTCAGACTCTGTCACAGAAGCTGGTCTAGCTGCCCTCTTGTCATACTGGATGTGACACCAAAGTTGCCTGTTTACTTTGAGTGAGGTCACGAAACAGATGATTTTGTCTGATACATACTGAGTTCTCAGTTAAGACCCTCAGTAACTATTTGATGAATGAATATGCTTCAAGACCTGTTGTCTTGCTGGCACACAGAAGCAATTACATCTGCCCTTCCAAGAGGAGGAAGAGTGTGAGAAGAGGTGGACAGACAAGCTGCCTGCTTCTTTCTGTTAGTGTACATTCTATTGGTGATAGTGACAGAAAATGGATGTGCCAAATGATGACATTGGTGATCAACAAAGAACACAATCTTAACTATTACTGTAGCGATGTGTCTACATGTTGCTTAAAGTCTCTCTGAATTCCAAGACTGTGCAAATGATGACAATGATCACATCAAGGCCCCCTCCATTTGGGAACACAAATAAACAGAAAATAGAACAGCTCTTCCTATAAAGAGATGCTTTTCATACATTTAACATGCAAGAGTGATTATAGTTTACTTGGGAGAACCAGCAAAAGATTATTGAAGAAATCACATCAAGGCAAAATTGGCTATCAATACAAAAATAGAAATAAATGTTTATTAAATACCTTTTACAAAATAATTCCAGAGTCAAATAAAACTGAGTAAGTATTAAAAACTGGATCCATATGTTGAAGAATTTCCCAAGAACAAATTCAGGAAATATTAATAAAAATAATAAGCAGTTTGATTTATAAATAAAAAGTTATATGTTGAATTTTACAAAGCAAATTAAATTGCAAGCAATGAAAAGTCATTTACAATAATACATGACAAATAAAAATAAAACTGAACTAAGAATGGCTTATGACATTAATAAAATCTTCACAGAAAAGGATATAAGTAAGTCAAAAATGGTTAAAAATCAATATCAAATGTGTAGAATAATTTAATACAATATTGTTTTTCTCCTATAAACTCAGCAAATAATTATAAATGTTATTCACTGCCAATGTATGTACTGTGTGACAATATATACCAATTTTCTTTAAAATAGCCATATTCTTTTCAATATGAAAAGCAATTCCAATCAAATGATGGTAAGTGAATAAAAATGTACTCATTCTCAAAGATGTATACTGCAACATTATTCATAATAGAAGTTTGCACAAACGCTTAAAATTTGAACACTACATGTATTACACTGTAATAGTATCATTGAAGTGTATAAATGTCAAAGCTGATGTTCTCAAAGAAGTTCTAATAAAGGAAGAATATGCTTATGAAACTAATATCCCATGAGAATGTTAAGATAGAATCAGCACAATGGCCTCCCTGATAATCTTGTAGCCGGGAAGGAAAGTAACCAGATACCACACCAGAACGGTGGAAATGATGGGTCAGCATATTCTTTTTGACTCTTGTTTGCTGCTCTCTAAAGAATTGTTCTTAGTTAGGAAAATGGCCCATTATCTGTAGGGCAGCCCTCATGATCCCTGGAAGTTACACTGCTGAGCTGAAGCTCCTAAGGGCCCTAATGTGCACTGAGACAGCCATGCTGTTCACCCATTTCTTTGTTTTCCTTTTCAAATCATGTGGCTAAAAATTGTGTTCCCTTAATTTGTTTTTTGTTGAGACCCTACTCAGTACCAAGAATGAGTTATTTGGAGACAAGGCTTCAAAGTGGCTCAAGCCTGTCATCCCAGCACTCAGGAGGCAGAGACAGGAGGATTGCTGAGTTCGAGGCTTGCCTGGGCTACATAGTGAGCTCAGGGCAGCCTGAACTACAAAGCAAGACCCTGTCTTAAAAAAAAAAGAAAAAGAAAATGAAAAAAATTAAGGAAAAGTGAGGTCTTTTGAGTGGTCCAGTTTCAAAAGTGAGGTCTTTTGAGTCAGTCCAGTTTCACTGGGGTCTTGGGGGGAAGTAGGGATTTTGACACACAGTGAGACCAAGATGGGGCATGTGGGGAAGAGGGATGTGTGGACATGGCCAAAGGAGCACTGCTGGCTTGGGAAGGGGATGGCTAGAGATCAGCTCTGCCAGCACCTTGAAAAGGGCTTTTGGCCAGCAGACCTGTCAGGCATTGTCCTTTCTTATGAGATGCTTGTTAGCAAATCCTAGCAGAGGAGAGCTGGCTCTTTTGGGTAAACACAGAATTGGAGTCAAACCCATGTGCTCACGCAGGGCTGGCAGGTGCCCAGCAGCATTGACAGCAGGGCCTGATCTGGCCCCTGTGTGTGCTGGGCACACTCTGACAGTGCTGTACTGTGATGAAGAACTACTTTAAATAAGATTCAGTGAATTCACACATACAACTATGTCTAAAAATTTTAATGTCAGTATTAACTCTCACAATCTTGATCAAAGCCCTAAGGATATGTGATTGATGGTTTAAAATGCAGACATGGGAAGTGTTATCTAAATGGGGAAATATGGAAAGTCCAGATGCATAAGTGGAAAGAAAATGCCTTTAGGACACAGTAAAGATTTTGTGACAAGTTGGTCAGGCTGCTGAATGATATAGTCACCACATGGTCAAGTCTCCACCTGCAGATCTGACGGACCTGGGACATTCTTGGCCTCTGCGGGGGTGGGAGGTGAGGCTGTCCTGAATGAAACATAGCTTGCAGCAGCACTTGCTTCTCCAGAGGAGCACAGTGGCAGCTTACCCAACACTCAGTTCTAACTCACACTGGTTTTTTGTTAAATCAAGAAGGGGAAGTTTTCTCTTTCCTCTAAGTTTCTCTTTCCAGAAGCGTTGCATGGCACTTTGCCTGAAGGAGAGTTTTCCACACATGCACTCTTTTTCTTCCTCTGTCTCTACTCCTCTAGACAAGTCCTTGCTTCCATTTCTTGCTACTGTGAGCTTTGCTACAGTGAAAAGGGGGGCAGGTGTCTCTTCAAGCTCTGGAATTCAGCCCCTGGGGATGTGTGCCCAAAGTGCAACTCCAAATCAAATAGAAATTTAATTGTAATTTTTGGGGTGCAAATATAACAGCTGTTCTGATTCATATTCTTAGCAGTTGTGTGAAGTGTTGGTTTTTCTCCACATCTTCAAGAACATTTGGAACATTTTATCTTTCTTGTAATAGTCATTCTCCTGTGGGTGAGGTGATATCCTCATTTGATTTGCATTTCCCAGATGACCAGTGACACTGAGCTTCTCTTGAAAAATATCCATTCAGATAATCTATCCATTTTAAGTGGGTTGTTTTTGCTATTGAGCTGTTACACATCAACAGAATGAAAAATAAAAAAAAAAACTCATAATCATCTCAATAGATAAAATTCATTTTTTCAAAACTCTACATCCTCTCATGATTAAAAAACTTCACAAATTAAGTACAGAAGAGATATACTTCAACTAATGAAAGACATAGATAACAAACCCACAGCTGACATCATACTTGGCAGTGAAAGGTGGGAATGTGAGCACCAGTTCTGTTCAACACAGTCCCGGGATTCACAGCCAAAGTAACTCGGCAGGAGAAAGGAATAAAAAGCCTCTGAATTAGGAAGCCAGCAGTTAAACTGTTTGCAGGTGACATGATCCCATATGTAGAAAACCCTAAAGACTTTGCCCCAACCTGTTAGAACTAATAATCTTAGCAAAGGTGCTGCTTACAACCAGGCGATGCCAGTGGCAGTTCTACACACTAATAACCTGTATTCTTTAAAAAAAAATGCAGAAGTGCCGGGTGTGGTGGCTCAACGCCTGTAATCCCAGCACTCGGGAGGCAGAAACAGGAGGATTGCTAAGTTCAGGTTTGCCTGGGCTACATAGTGAGCTCAGGGCCAACCTGAGCTACAAAGTGAGACCCTGTCTCAAAACAAAACAAAACAAAACCAAAAATGCAGAAAATAGTTTATTTAAGATAAACTTAACCAAACATATGGAACATTGTTACAGTGAAAACTATAGAAGTATTGAAGTGACAGTACATTTATAGCTTGTAAGAATTAGTACTATTGGAATACTCACACTGTCTAAAGGAATTTGTGGAGTCAATACACTCTCTACCACAATTCCATTTTGATCACAAAAATGGACAGAACAACCTCCCCTGTGTGTCTCTGGGTATTGAAGGCACTAATGTTAGGCAGGTTACTAGACAGATGCGGCTTTCATTTCCTGTTCACATGGGCCACGCAGTGGTCATGTGGGCAGCTGTGACTGCTCTCCAGGTCACCCTTGGTGTGCTCACAGTCGTGCAGATACATAGCCACTTAGTTCCCAGCAAGTCAGTGGGGTTTTCAAACTTTCTTTGAAAACTTTCACCTAGGCCTCTGGGACTTCCCTTTTGATTTCTGGACACACTCTGAGCCCATCCTAAGTCAGCTTAAATTCTGGTAACACCAAGTTTAGCTTTGTGCTGCCCCCTGACTCCATCCTCCCAACAGACCTCTGGATCAAACCCAACTTGCTCAAATGCTCTGGAAATAGAGATTTCCCTAGAACTGCAAGTTCATACAAAATGTTGACTATATTCTGGGGGAAATTTTAAATAGAATTTCAAAGTTGTCGACTCTGTCCATTGTGAAGCTTTCAGGTTCTGGCTACTGCAGACGAGCTCGTGGCAGAGCCACAGGAACAGGCCTGAGCCAGCGTTCACCTCCCCGGCTGCTTCAGCATGTCGCACAAGTTTCTCTTGGACAGACCATTCCCAGCTCATTATGTTGCTCCGCTTAATTGCCAGATTTCTGAAATGGTTTGTTTTCGTTGGTTTTGGCAGCATTTTCTCTGTTTTAGAAGAAAGGCAAGCTCACTGATGTCCTCCTCAGGCATTCCACAGCCAGAGTGTCTCAGTGGTATTTTTGTGACTCACAACCTAGAGATAGCCATTAAAAATGAACAAACAAGAACCAGACAAACATGAGATATATTTAAAAAAAAACTCATACGGTAAAACTTTGGGGAATTTTTTATTATTCTAATTTTACTTTTAGATTATATCATAACTGTGAAGAGAAGAACTTCTTTGTAGGTGTAATTTGAATACGTGCAGAGTGAAGTAATCTGAAAGGATTGTAATATAGACAGGATTATAATGTGCATATATATTTTCTTATACAGAGTAATATGGAAGGTAATGAATAAAATATATACCAGGTTATTATTATCTTTTAAAATGATGTTTCTGAGCTCTGATTGCATGAACCTGGCTACCCTTAGCATACTGTGGACTTGCATGATTTGAACACAGAAAGCTTCTATACTCTGGATTTATGGGCATTTTTAAAGACCAGAGAAATTAAAACAAAGAAAGAAAACCACATTATGGATTAAGTTTAGAAGGAAAAAGAAAACCTTCATTTTTTGAGGATTGAATAAACTTTCACTGTAGTAGATGCTTTAAAACCTTAACTTTGTCCTATTCATTTTCTAACTGGAATTTTTGTCATTTCTTGTAAAATAAAAACATATGAGAAAAATTAGATGGTTTCAACCATGTGAATTATTACTTTTGGAGCAAACCAAGAAGCCAAAGCCTTCTTCTGGAATAGTCACTCAAGCTGTTTGTTTTATACAGGTTTGAAAAAATTGTAGGAAGTGTCTCCACATTTATTATTCATGTATTTTATGGAAAGCTTTTAATCAAAGATGGTTTATATGTTGTCTTCCCAAATCATTTTGGAATTGTCTAATTTTGAATCAAGATATGTATATTGTAATCCTTGTTATGTTTTCTTGTAGTCTCCAAGCATCCCTGTAGATTGAGAAGGAGAATTTTGAATTATGCTCTGGGCCCAGAAAGAATGCTTTGTCTGCTTGACCCTCCTTCTTACACTGTCCTTTCCATCTCAGATGTGTTCGGTGCGTGGATTCATTAACACTGAATCGGGCACTGGGCTAGACTCCTAATGAAAAATTTCATTGCTATTTAACTTCCCAGATGTTTTAATACTATCACTCTCAAGTACACTGTGAGTAACTTTAGAGACAAAACCCGATCCTTTCAGTTTTATGCTGACCAGCACCTTGCCTGCCATCAGAGTATAGCATGTATTACTTGATTTTGACTAAAGCTGGCAGCTTTCTAAGAAGTGTTATCCTCTTTAAAAATAAAGCTAAGCCGAAATAAACGCAAATCAATTAGATCACAAAATGAGAGTTTCAGGTGGAAGCATCGCTCGGCCCCCATTGGCTGATGGGCGAGTTGGGCTCTGCACCCAGACACTGAGTGTCCCCTCTTCCTCTCCTAGGCTTCAGTATGAACTGGTTTTTCAGTATCAAAGATGAGAGTCCTGGACTTAAAGGCTAAAACAGAACAGCAGATCTCTTGTCTTATCCAAGAGTGACTTTTTATGCTTCAACATTTAATTCAATAAGATGCTTAGGATTTAACACTTGACACGGATTTCTTTCTTGATTTGTTTTGTTTTAGGTTCATTATTTCTCTGTAAAGAAAATTGTAGCTTATAGCTCACTTTGCTGGTTTAGGAGTTAGTGTGCACAGCGCAAAGCGCGCCTCAAAACCATCCAAAAATTAACAGCAAAAGAAGCCAAGGAGCAAAGACTGTATGTGTATCACAAAAGAAGTTCTGGAAAATAAGCTTAATGGCAACAAGATGGATATTTCTAGATGAAACATGTTTTGGGTTTTCCTTTTTATTTTTTTTAATGAAAAACATAATTTGATTTGTTCCTTTTGGCATGTATATATTAGACAACTGACAAATATATTGCGTAAGTAGCTTAGAATTCAAGAATATAGTGACTAAAACTATCTGACCTACAGTGCTCGCTCTCTCTCCCCTCTCTCTCTCTCTCTCTCTCTCTCTCTCTCTCTCTCTCTCTCTCTGTCAGCTCATTCTCTCACTGAGTCAGTTGCCTCAGGACACTTAGCTCATGTGACTCAGCCCCCCTCCCTCCCCGCTCTCCAGGCATCTCAATCAGTCCCAGCTGTGCATCACTGGCATTTTCGGGTGGGGAGAGCATGGGTCCTAAGTTACCCAGTCTCAGAGGAAAAGTCAAATGCACAATTAGAATAGTAATGGCACCTTTGGGTTAAAAATGCATAAGACTTTTTCATATATTGTTCCTTATAGTAACCCAAAGACATTTTGTCCATTTATCAGAAGGTAACACTAAAATATGAAAGTATTATTTGCCTTTGAAAACAATGGGTGGCATAAACCTCAGGGCCAGGCCTCCTCTGGACTCCAGTGCACATGCTGAAGCTCCCTGCCACTTTAGATCATGAGTGTTAACTCCCGTGCTTCCCATGATACCACATGCTCAGACAGCCACAGATTCTCTGTACATATGTGATCTTGTTTTTACTGCACATTCTAATGTACCTGCCCTCTCTTATTAAAAGTTTTGTTTTGCCTAATGCAAATCACTACCTGCATCTTATACCACATCACGAAATGGAATTATATCTAGACTAGGTAAACATGCCACACAAATTTAGAATTAAAAAGGGAAAACCACCCACCTAAAGATGGGAGGATTTAAAGGAACACTTTGTGGGAAGAGATAAGTCAATGAAAAGTAAGCAAATGAAATAATACTCAGCATTAATATTTACCAAGGGAAAGTGTAACTATCAAAAAGCACACGGAGTACTTAAAACCCATTGTGATGGCCAATAATAAAACAACGGACAATGCTCAGTGTTGGCAAGGTTATCACAAGCGACTGCACTTTTCTCATTCCTAGTGCAGTTCCTAGTAAACTAGTGTGATCACTCTGGAAATTAGCTTGGCAGATTCTTATAAGGTTGCAAATATAGACAGCCTCTTACTTACAGTATAAATGTGATACATTCAGTAGAGAGCACACTTCAGAGTTTAATTGGGTCTTACATGGGCTAGAAATGTGCAGCTCAGTTCTCAAGATTCCGGCTGTCAGCAGTGACCACAACTTTGGTCAGCCATGTGGCTTTTAGGAAAAAGAGTGTTCTACAGTTGTACTGCATTTCAAGGGCACTTTGCATGCAAGTGTTCTGCCAGCTACACAAGATATTTCACAGTTTGTTAGAAAATAGGCTTTGTATTAGGTGATTTTTTTCCAAAACTCCAGGCTAATGTGAATGCTCTGGGGATGTTTAAGGAGGCTAGAATAAGCAGTGGTGTTTGATAGAATAGCTATATTAAATGCATTTTCAGCTTATGGTTTTTAAAATTTGACATGATAGGGTTTATTGGGGCACAATCCTGATGCAATCCTAGAAGCCTGTGCACCTACAAGGCCACCCAGCACCTAGTTCCTGGACTCTTACTCAGTAGAAATAAAAACAGGGTCCACATGAAGTTGTGTTCAAATCTATGAGCCAGCTTTATGCACAGAGCGAAAGAGTAACAAATAGAGGTGTGTAAATAATCGGTGGAATAAGTATGTGTGGCAGATCTATTCTATGCAATACTATTCAGAAAGATTAAAGATATGCTGATATGGAGAACAACTGGTGTACTTGTCCAAATCAGAGCGATGAGGCATAGGGGTCCATGCCACACATGTAACTGCTCACATGATGTTCCCAAAGATTGTTTTACACCTAGAAATGATAGCATTCTTGTCTGTGGTTTTCTTGGGCCAGAGCCTTTGCACTGAACTATATCCCATCCCTTTTAAATTTTCCTTTCAGGACAGGATCTTGCTAATGTGGGAGGAGTTTTTATTTGAGATCCTCCTGCCTCAGCTGTTAAGAGTACTAGGATTATAGGCCTATGTGATCACACCCAGCTTGAAACTTCTGTTTTTTATTAAGACAACCCACCTCTGGGCGGTTGTACTGTTTCCTTCCAGCACATACTCCACATGGCACCTTTACCTTCCTTTGGAGCACAGAATGCTAATGTTAAGAAATGTTTAAAGAGATTGGACAATCAGACAAAACTTTTCCAACTGATCTTTATGACATTCTAATAGGAGGTGGTAGTTTTTGAAATTAATTCTTTTAGACATTGTTACTGACATAGTTGATGTTTTAGCTAAATTCAAAGTAATTTGATAGAATTAATTGCACCTCCACAAAGTTAGCATTATTTTATATCTCTACATACATTCCCTAACATGATGGTTCCCTTAGGATTTTATTTTAAATTTATTAAACTCAATGACAAACATTACGTTTTTGTAGAATTATCTTATTTCCAAATTTTGTATGACTGCTTTTTCCTTTTTTATATATTAATTCAATTAATTTTCTTTTTCTTAACAGTATTTTATGATGTTTGTTGTGAAATTAAGGAAATAATATAAGCATTAATTGTATTTAAAATACTTTAATGTGGAAAAGGGGATTTTCCTTTACATATTATTTTCTGTTTTTATGAGTTAAACATTGAATTAAAAATGAGCATAGAATTTTGATGGTAGATCTTATTCAAACTTTCTGATCTTTCTGCTTTACAGTTATATTATTCTCAGGTAACTAGACCAAATTTATTGAATTTACACAGAAAAAATGACAACTTACTTTTTTTTTTCTTTCTCCAGTGAACTAGCAGAGCATAAAAAAGCATACTCTTTGTTTCATGGAAATAGTATTTATTTAATCTCTAAAAAATTAACTCTATATATTCTATGTAGATAATAGGTGTAGGTTTGTCAGGAAGCCACTTGGAATTTACACTATCTGTAGTAGTTCACATATAAAATGTACCCATTAGATTTCAAAAATGGATGCTTTAATGAAAAATTGGAAAATTTCTAGAGAACTAATGTTCACACTTTCAGATTTCTATATACTTTACAAGTACTTAAAGAATTAAAAATACATGTCCTTATGCTTTTTACATTTAATACATCAAAATAACTTAATTCCTTTTAGAGCAGATGTAATTATGAACATGTGTTCTTGTACATACCATGGTATATTGCACGTTCTGTTCTCATGTGGTTGTTAGGCTGCCCCAACTACCTCTCCACTACTCTTGGTTCCCTGTTCTTTAGTTTTTGTGATGCAAGAGATTCTGGAACTTAGCCAGGGGCCAAGGCGACAGTGCAGGCCTGTGTGGGGAGCCCTGGGTGAGGTCTCTGAGGGGCCTAGGGTGCAGGCGCAAGCTCCACTGTCTACCGTAGGGACAGAAGTAGTATTCACTAGTGGCAAAAGTTTTGTTGTCGCCGGACGTGGTGGCTCACGCCTGTAATCCCAGCACTCGGGAGGCAGAGACAGGAGGATTGCTGAGTTCGCGGCGGCTTGCCTGGGCACCATAGTGAGCTCAGGGCCAGCCTGAACTACAAAGCGAGACCCTGTCTCCAAAAAAAGCAAAAAAAAAAAAAAAAAAAAAAAAAAAGTTTTGTTGTCATAAAGGACGGGCCTTCAGAAAGAAGGTAATAACTCAGGTTTTTTTTTTTTTTTTTTTTTTGAGACAGGGTCTCGCTTTATAGTTCAGGCTGGTCCTGAGCTCACTATGTAGCCCAGGCAAGCCTCGAACTCAGCAATCCTCCTGTCTCTGCCTCCCAAGTGCTGGAATTACAGGTGTGAGCCACCACGCCCGGCGAAGGTAATAACTCAAATGCCTGGGTTCCTTCAAATCATTTCACAACCCCAGCTCCAGAACAAGTTTTGTGAAAATTTTTAATTTTGACAAACATGAGCCACTTAAAATATCAAATCATATAGCCAGGCTTGGAGGCTCAAGCTTGTAATCCCAGAACTTGGAAGGCAGAGGCAGGAGGATTACTAAATTCAAGGCTTGCCTGGGCTACATAGTGAGCTCAGGGCCAGCCTGAACTACAAAGTGAGATCCTGTCTCAAAAAAAAAAAGATCAAATCATGTATTGTTTTGGTTTATTTTACAGCAAAAACAATACGTGGTTCCAGATTTATTTTGTTTATTTTCTTTGAACATAAATTATTAATTCATATACATATTCTAAATTTCTCTTCCATCATCTCAATGAAATAATTGGTAAGCATATAAAGGGCATAGCAATATATGAATAGTTTACTACCTTCTAGATATCTATTTAAAAATGATATTCCTTGTTTACTTTACAGGTTTGAATTTAATAAGTTTGGAGATTTTCTAAAAGAATGCAATATTAACCCCAAATGTTTTCACTTAAATATCATAATTTAAAGCTTATTTGTATACACATCCATACTTAATATCTCACAGCTATTATTCTTTCCTAAAGTAATTTAGAGTGTCCCTTCAATTGACTTGGTCATTTCTGACTTCCTTGAGTATACTAGACTATCAAAAAGATGAATTATAAGGCACAAATAATAGGCTATGTAAAGTAATAACTGTGTGACAAAACAGAACTTAAGAAAATGCATTGTTAGACAAATAGTGACTCACAATGAGAAATATATAAGCCATCAGAAAATTAATATTCTGAAAATAGTTTTGAGTAAAATAGTCTCAAATTTTATAAAATAAAGAAGAAATAATTAGAGGTACACACTGAAACCTTCCTGAACACAGTGGACTATGTTAAAACAATTTTTGTTTAATCACTGAGAAGAGTGAAAAAAAAGGCTGGTGAACACACAGGCCAGCTGAGTGGCACAAGAACTGTTGTTACCTCCTGAGCACACAGTGTAACACCCCTCAGAGATAGGAGTTGTCCAAGCTCACAGCAGACCTCAAAAAGTAATGGTATGTTGCTTACAAATCAAGTATTTAAAGAGTAAAGTAGTTGATATCACAGAAAAAACAACTCTCACCAGAATAGAATCATAGATTAAAGAAAACAACAGTTAACCTTGAAAACTAACATATTAGTATATATTTTGCACAATGCATAGTTATATTCAGCTAAATCACATTTCAAAGGAAATGTATAGGCTTAAAGGCTTACAGAAAAGTACAAAAAGTTAAATATTTTTAAAAATTCTTTATTGGTACAATTTATTTACATCTCACAATCACACATAACATTGGGGAATTTGTACCAATATATAACACAAGGTAATTCTCATTTTTACCCATATCCCTACCCACCCACACCTCCTCACCCCCATATACATGCTCTTTTATTTTCTTTCAGAATCATATTTATTCCTTCCCCCTCATTACATTCCCACACCAAATTTCCTTTGGAAACTTCCCATTCTACAAAAACTGTCATACTTTCTAGAGCTCATTTGCATCTATAGGTGTTCATATCAAAGAAAAGATCTGGTATTTGCCTATCTGTGATCTATTTATTTCACTTATTAGTGTGTCCTCCAGGTGTATCCATTTTCACATAAATGAATCAATCTTGTCATTCTTTATGGCAGAATAATACTCTATTTTATTTAAAAAAAAAAAAACCCACATCTTCTTTATCCAGTCTCCAGTTGATGGGCATTTGGGTTGTTTCCAAGATTGAGCTATCACGAACTGAGCTGCTGTGAACAAGGGTGTACATCTGTCTTTTCAATGTAATTTTTAAAATTCTTTTTGGTATATTCCTATCAGGGGGATAGGAGGGTCAAATGGGACCCCTAGTCCTAGTTTTCCGAGATATCTCCACACAGATCTCCACAATGATTGCAGAAGTCTACAATCCCACCAACAATGGAGAAGGGTTCCTTTCTCCCCACAGCCTCGCCAGCATTTATTGTTGGTTGATTTTGTAATAGTGGCCATTCTTTGTGGAGTAAGATGAAATCTCAGTGTTGTTTTCATTTGCATCTCTCGAATGACCAGTGATGTTGAGAATTTCTTCATATGCTTCATAGCTGCTTTGACTTCTGCTTCTGAGAAGTGTCTGTTCATTTCAAATGCCAAAAGACTGCTAGACTTAATTACCAAATTTAGTAGTGTTGCTGGACACAAGATCAACGCTCAAAAATCAACAGCCTTTGTCTACACAAACAACAAATTCACTGAAAGAGAAATTGGGGAGTCAATCCCTTTCACAATAGCACCCAGAAAAATGAAATATCTAGGAATCAACCTAACAAAGGAAGTGAAAGACCTCTACTCTGAAAACTATGGGACTCTGAAAAAATGAAATAGAAAAGGAGATCAGAAAGTGGAAAGACATCCCTTGTTCCTTGGTAGGGAGAACCAACATAGTCAAAATGGCTATACTTCCACAACTACTATATAGATTCAATGCAATTCCAAATGAAATTCCAATGCTATACTTCACAGAGCTAGAGAAAATAATACAAAAATTCATCTGGAACCACAAGAAACCTAGAATAGCAAAAGCAATTCTAAGCAACCAGGCGGTATTATAATCCTCAATTTAAAACTCTACTATAAAGCCACTGTGATAAACACTGCATGGTACTGGCAAAGTAACAGACCCGAGGACCCAAGGAATAGATTAGAAGATCCAGAAACAACCCCGGATACACTAAGCCACCTTATCTTTGGCAAAAGAGCCAAACAATGGAGGAAAGACAGCCTGTTTAACAAATGGTGCTGGAAAAACTGGACTTTAACCTGCCGAAAACTAAAGCTAGACCTATCTCTTTCACCATGCACAAAACTAAATTCACAATGGATACAAGACTTAAACATTACAACAGAAACAATAATCCTGCTGGAAAACAGGTTAGGCAAAACTCTTGGAGACATTGGCTTAGGCAGAGACTTTATGAATAAAACCTCCATAGAACAAGAACTAGCAGAAAGAATCAACAAATGGGATCTCATCCTACTGAAAAGCTTTTGCATAGCAAAAGAAGTCACTGGCACCACTAAAAGACAACAAACAACATGGGAAAAAATCTTTACTAGCTGTTTATCAGACAAAGGGCTATTATCTACAATATATAAAGAACTTAAACAGATCAGCCTCCCAAGTTCAAAGACCCAATTCAAAAATGGGCATTTCAAATGAACAAAAAGTTCAATATTAATGAATTCCTAGAATAATCTTGAGAACTAAGAGAAGAACAATATAAGAACAAGCACAGAGTGATAAAGTAACTTCACAGTGAAAAAGCTGTAATTAATTGAAAAAATTGATAAAATTGTTTATAAAAAAGAAAAATGAACTAAGAAAATATAGAAATTGTATATTTAAACAATGAGTATATTAAAAAGAAACTAATGCCCATAATACTTTCATAAGAACAAAACTTTAATTACTTTAAATTTGAAAACAGATTAAACTGACAATAACAAAAACTAAAAAGCAGATGAAGATTTTTTTTTTTTTTTTGAGACAGGGTCTTGCTTTGTAGTTCAGGCTGGTCCTGAGCTCACTATGTAGCCCAGGCAAGCCTGGAACTCAGCAATCCTCCTGCCTCTGCCTCCCGAGTGCTGGAATTACAGGCGTAAACCACCACGCCCAGCGCTGTGGTGTGTGGTATTGATTGCTGGTGGGTGTGAGTCATCACACCCAGCATTGTATGTGATCACTGGGATCGAACTCAGGACCTTGCACTTGCGAGGCAGGCGCTGGACCCACTGAGCTAAATCTCTGGCCCAAGATGTGGTTTTTTGATCTTTAGAAAGAATTTAATCAGTAGTTTAAAGTTCCTTTTGAGAACAAAGAATATACCACCTCCAAATAAATGTACTATTAAAGGAAACATTTAAACAAGGAATAATTGATCTGAAACCAATTAGAATTTGGAGTAAAGATAAGCTTCTTGTCTTAACTGACAAAGCTAGCAGAACAGTGATTCAGAAAAGCAGCAAATGTATTCTGAAAAATGAAAACAAAACTCCACCTTGTTTATGAGTGTAGATGTCAAAATGTGCCCTGAGCATATTAGTATAAGAAATACATTCTATAAAATTTAAATGTGGGTGGGGAATTTAGCTCAGTGGTTCTGACATTTACTCGTAAGAGCAAGGTCCCCAGTACCACACATCACAATGCCAGGTGTGGTGGCTCACATCTGTAATCCCAGCACTAGAGAGGAAAAAGCAGGAGGATTGCTGAGTTCAAAGCTAGCCTGGGCCACATAGTGAGCTCAGGGCCAGTCTGAACTACAAAACGAGACCCTGTCTCAAAAAAACAATACAACAACAAAATCTTAAAGACCCAATTCAAAAATGGGCAGCTGAAATGAACACTTTTCAAAAGAGGAAGTAAAAGCAGATAAAAAACATATAAAGAAATGTTCAACACCATTAGTCATTCGAGAGATAGAGGTGAAAACAACACTGAGATTCCATCTCACTCCACAAAGAATGGTGGCTCATCTCGAAATTAACCAGCAACAAATGCTGGTGAGGGGAGAAAGGAAGCCTTCTTCACTCTTGGTGGGAGTGTTGACTGGTACAACCACTATGGAGATCAGTGTGGAGATTCCTCAACAAATTTGGATAAGAGATCCCATTTGACCCTGCTAGGTATATACACAAAAGAATTAAAATATTCACATCACAGTGACATATGTGCATCCATATTCATAGCAGCTCATTTTGTGATAGCTAAATCTTTGAAACAAACCAAACTCTAGACTGGATAAAGATGCGGTTTTTCTATAAAATGGAGTATTACTTTGCCAAAAGAATGATAAATTTGAGTTATTTATATTCAAATGGATGTACCTCTAGAACATACTCATGAGTTGAATAAATAGGACACAGATCTGTAAATATCATATCTTTTCTCTAGTATGAGAAAATGAAGATATAAATGAGCTCTAGAATATATGGTAGATACTGTGAAATACAAAATATTCAAAGGGAAATGAGGTGTAGGGGTAACAGGGGAAGAAAAAATATGATGGTAATTTAGAAAAGGGAAACAAAGCTTATGTATATAGGGGTGGGGGTTGTAGGGTGGGTGGGGGAATGGGAAAAAATGAGGAATTGTGTCATACGCTGGTACAAATTCTCCATATTGTGTGGGGTCATGATGTGTATATATAATGTACAAATAAGGATTCAAATTTTAAAAAAATGAGACTTTACTCCCCCCCTAAAAAAAATGTTACATCCACAAATACTTTATGTCAGGAATGCAAGACCAGGAAAAATCAATTAACACAAATGGGCCAAAGGACAAAATACATATGGTCAAATTCATAAAGTTTGATAAACTTAATTTGCTCAATATACACTCAAGATTTAAACATTTTTAATAAATAAAATATAGATATAATTATTACCAAATGTTATGTCTTAGAACCACTCTAGCTTAGGATATAAGTGGAATCTTATCACAAAATATCTAATAAGACTGAACATTACTAAGCACATTTGTGGAATAATATGTAAATAGGTTAAATGTGTACAAAAGCACCTCTTTTATTCTCAGAAATGTCCAGATTGAGACAACAAATTATACACAATGTCATGAGGCTTGGAATTTTCTAAATTTGATACAGCACATCTCAGAATTCTATAGCAATCTATACTATACTACATTATACTATCCTCTACGTTTCATAGTATATAATAAAATGTCAAAATTCCTTACTCTGAGATAAACATAGCTTTTCTCATGTTTCCGTCCAGTACTGCCTTGGTGATTTTAAGCAGTGAAATGTGTTTTATACCTTTTTATCTTAAATGTATATACAAGGACTAAAAAAAATAAATCCGTAAGGGTTTGTATGATTACTTTCATACAAAGCTCAAAATGACTTTCAACCTTATAGTTAATAAAGTGGCATAATTGCTAGACAGAAAAATCAGCAGTCAGCATCAAGGTCAGCGTTGCATACCATGAATTCAGGAAAGGTCACAACCTGATATTTTCTTAAAAATAAAATCAAAGCAATATCTAGGAATGAATACATGAATGATGTAGAAGCATATTTTGGAGAAAACTAGTGAAAGGAAAGAAAACTCAAATCCTGCAAGAAAATAAAAAGTTCAGAGTTTAGCTCAGAGCCTGTGAAAGTATAATTTAAGACAGAATTAACTCTGCAGATCAGCGAGGAAGATGAGCTATTGTTGAGAGAATTGGCTATCCTAAGGGAAAAATAAAGAGAAATCCAGTCCATCCCATGCACTTTACACAGTAATTAGGGACATAAAAATAAAAGACAAAATATGCTATTAGAAGATAATTTGGAATTTGTATTTATGGACTCAGAAAAGAGAATGGTTTATTAAATAAGACATGAAAGCCATTGAGAAGAGCTTGAATTGCTCAAATACAATAAAATTAATAACTTGTGTTTATTAAAAGATGCCATAAAGAAAGTATAGTAACCAAGACACATGATGGCATGAAGAATCTACGACACATGTCATGGACATAGATTGGAATCCATAAAACATAAATTATTCCTACAAAAAGCAGAAGATAGCTAATAGAAAATGTGCATAAAATTTCATAAGAATGTAAAGAAGATGAAAATAGGATTTAATAAATATATGCAAACATTTGGAACCTAAAGTTATGGAAATGAACATTAAAATCATCAGGTTTCTGTGCTCACAATGTCTGAGGGTACTTGGAGTCAGAAAGAATGTTAAGCAAAGAAAACATTTGTGCCCGTGAGTAGGAAAGTTAAGTTGCTGAAGTTTCAACTGCCCTGAAACATGAGGTTCCACTGTAGATCTACATGAACTTTAATTCAGCAGCTGTACTCTAGGGGATGGAGCCAGAAGCACCTCTGCACATATGTGTGCATGACAGGTACAGTTCTGAAGAACTCAAGTCATGAAGACAGACACATGGAAATGACAAAAATGTGCAACAAGAGGAGAATGGAGAAGTGAATTGCCAGATACTATAGCAATATGCTGCTCTCATGCAGCAAAAACCAATGAGTACTAGCTACACAGAGCAACACAGATGAGACTCCCCAAAATAAGGTTCAGTCAAGAATGACTGCAATTACACACTTATATTCTATTACCTCTTATTTATTGTTCCTAATTGCACTCTTCTATCAGGTGAGAGGTATCTTTCTTGGTGATCTTCTGGTATCCTCTGTCCCAGAGTCCTGAGACACTGTTAGTACATTCTTTTAAGTGTCCATTAAGAGTTGAGCTATGGGTTTGGGCTTTTCTTTTTCTGCTACTATGGTATACTCCTTCTTCAGATATGTCCTGATAAATTTATGGAACCTAGCACAGATAAAAAGAATAACTTTTTAGATACCTGACAAATCTTTCTAGACAAAGGTCTAAGTTAAGAACATTCCCTGAGTGTTTTTCTTTCCAATTAGCTGGGAATTAATTTTAGAACTTTTTAGTTAGCCAGAGCACCTTGTTGCCAGACTGCCTCTCTCTTGAGAAAGTCAGGCTGAGACAGCTTGTAACAACTATTTGCCTTTCATAGAAAACAGCTATCAGAAAACCAATTTACACTTGTGCCTTAAATATGCTAATTAGGAATATTAAAAAAAAGGTGTTTTACTGAGCCTTTCTCTTCTTTCTTGTGCATGTAAAAAAGCCTTTACAACATGTAAACTGTAGTTGGTGGGCAAGAGGTATGTTTTAACCTGCAAATTTCCTAAATGTGTTGCAGATACAGAGACATAGAAATTTAAGAGTGTATTTTGAGTAAAGCTTAGCCTTCTCTCTCTCTTTTTTTTTTTTCGCTTTTTTTTTTTTTTTTTTAGTCAGGGTCTCGCTTTGTAGTTCAGGTTGGCCCTGAGCTCACTATGTAGCCCAGGCAAGCCGCCGGGAACTCAGCAATCCTCCTGTCTCTGCCTCCCGAATGCTGGAAGCTTAGCCTTCTCTTATTGCTAAGAAAGACTGCTAAGGTAGAGACTTCTTTGCCCTAGGGCCCAGGGCAAAAGCTTTCTGAACCATTACTTGACTCTATTTCTAGTGGTGATTTATTTTGCCAGTTTGGCCTTTGATCTTTTTTCCTCTTATCCTCATAATTGGAAAGCAGTTGTTCAGGTCTTTAGGTTATTGTTTTAATTTTGCTAACAATGTTTTCTTTTTAAAATCATAACTATTATAGCTGGGATCAAATGAGGTTTGTGCTTCTGGAAAAACATGCTGGAGGTAGTAGTGTGAGTTTCTGGGAATGGTAGGGGAAAGAGTAGGTAAGTGTGGCTAGTCTGATGCTGTCTTCTTCTGATCATTGTCAAGATTGTAACTACCTGCTCTGGTGCAGATTACCTTGGAGGAATGCCTTGAGATAATGTAGAAATTATCAGGAATTAAAAGAGACACCTATGTTTTCCTCTTGTATTGCAGATGGGAAACTCAATGACAAAATCTCTTACTCCTTTGGAATGTATTCTTTCTTTCTTTCTTTCTTTCTTTCTTTCTTTCTTTCTTTCTTTCTTTCTTTCTTTCTTTCTTTCTTTCTTTCTTTCTTTCTTTCTTTCTGTCTTTCTTTCTTTCCTTCCTTCATTTCTTTCTTTCTTTCTTTCTTTCTTTCTTTCTTTCTTTCTTTCTTTCTTTCTTTCTTTCTTTCTTTCTTTCTTTCTTTCTTTCTTTCTTTCTTTCTTTCTTTCTTTCAGCCAGGGTCTCACTTTGTAGTTCAGGCTGGCCCTGAGCTTACCATGTAGCCCAAGTAAACCTCGAACTCAGCAATCCTCCTGTCTCTGCCTCCGGAGTGCTGGGATTACAGGCGTGAGCCACCACACCTGGCACTGTGGTATGTGGGATTGATTGTTGGTGGGTGTGAGTCACCACGCCCAGCATTGTATGTGGTTACCAGGGATCAAACCCAGGACCTTGTGCTGTGAGGCAGGCACCAGAACCACTGAGCTGAATCTCTGGCCCTGGAATATATTCTTAAATGGTGGAAATTGTTTAACCCTCATATATAGAGAGAGATTTTAAATTTTTATGCACCTACACATGCCCTGCTTTATGCATGGCCTGCCTAGAGACAAAATGGAATGCAGAGGAAAGTATTGATTATGGTATTATTTTACAACCAAAATTGTACTGTAACAGAGAGGAAAAATGTTCAGACTTAATTTCAGACTTTCTTTGCATTGAAAGATAATCTTACTTGTGTTCAAAATGTAAATGCAAACCACAGGAAAGTCAGAAACCTTACCCTTAAGGCAAAATTAGATTAAACTACTATCACTGAGCCTAAAGAGTCCCTTCCTTGCCCTTCAGGCCTTAAGGACAGGGTTTCCAAGGCAACAGTAATCTAAAGTCCTAATCCACTATCACCAAGCCTGAGGTCCTTTCCTCCTTATCATGAGGATGAGACTTCCAAGCAAACCATAGTTGAAGCTTCTACTGGGTTGTATCCATCCCTGTCTGATTTTGTTCAAGTTTCTCATAGACAGTACCCCTTATAGGAAATAAATAATTTGCCACTACCCATGTATATCTGTTCTTTTCTCCCAGTGACCTCAGACACATCAAATAAGATCTGGAGCTGGCGGACTGAAGGGAGTGGTGCGGATGGACCTGGCTGCTGCTGCAGGCTGCCATCCGTTTCTGGTGGACTGAAGGGAGTGGCGCGGACCCGGCGCTGCAGGCCACCGTCTGTTTCCGGCAGACTGAAGGCCGCCCACCGGTCCACTGTATCCCGGAGCTGTGCAGTGAGGAGTCAGGTATGGACCCTGGGCACCAGCCACACCATGGAGGGTTGAGGGCCTCTGCCCAGCCCCTACCCCACCCTGGAGCTGTGTTGTGAGGACCCAGGCCCTAGAGGAGCTGGGGCCATCTCCTGCATCCCTCCACAGGAGGCGTGCTCCTGGAGCCACACTGAGACACCAGGGACATAGAGGGAACTCATAAGCTCAAAGTCTCCAGAATAGAATTTAACAAAACTTTTTATCTTATTTACTGTGTTTAATACTGATATTGGCATTTATTGTATTATGGTAACAAACATGATGTGATTGTTCTGCTCAAATACCTCCCATGATGTGTCAGGAGTGAGAACTCTCAAGGGTCATTACAGATTCAAGGAGGACC
>PVIC010007299.1:38343-51490 GCA_004025085.1 Thryonomys swinderianus | reverse complement strand
CCCTGAGCTCACTATGGTGCCCAGGCAAGCCGCCGCGAACTCAGCAATCCTCCCGTCTCTGCCTCCCGAGTGCTGGGATTACAGGCGTGAGCCACCACGCCCAGCATTATATGTGGTAACCGGGGATCGAACTCAGGTCCTTATGCTTGCGAGGCAGGCGCCGGAACCACTGAGCTAACCCTCCGGCCCTATTATTATTATTTTTTGAGACAGGGTCTCGCTTTGTAGCTCAGGCTGACCCTCAGCTCACTATGTAGCCCAGGCAAGCCTCGATCTCAGCAATCCTCCTGTCTCTGCCTCCTGAGTGCTGGGATTATAGGCGTGAGCCACCACGCCTGGTACTGTGGTATGTGGTAATGATTGCTGGTGGGTGTGAGTCTCCATGCCCACCATTGTATGTGGTTACCGGGGATCAAACTCAGGACTTTGCACTTGCGAGGCAGGCACCAGAACTACTGAGCTAACCTTCCAGCCCAAGGATATTATTCTTAATAAAATATGTTTAGCTGGTACAGTAGTGCATACCTTAATATTCACCATTACTTGGGAGGCTGAAGCAGGAGTGTTGCAATTGCCAGTCCAACCCAGACAGTTTATCCAGACTTTGTCTCAGAACTGAGGATATAGCTCAGTGGTAGCATGCTTACCTAGCATGTGTATAACCTTGGGTTCAATTTCTAGTACCAAAAAAAAGAACAGAAAAAGAAGACTTTTTTTAGATCATGTTCTAATCTTTTTAAATTACTTGGCATGTTAATGATATCTTCACTTTTTCTGTTATACATTTAATAATCTTCATGTTCATACTTTAATGAACATATATTTATTTGTATTTTTATTTAATAAATATATTTTAATGCACGAGGCCCTGGGCTCAATTCCTAGCCCTTAAAAAAAAGTAATTCTCCACTCTAGAGTAAACTACACTTATCTAGATGTAGACAATATTAATTGAGCATTCCTCTTTTCTTTTTAATTCCATTATCTTTTTTTTTTTTTTTTTTTTTTTGAGACAGGGTCTTGCTTTGCAGTTCAGGTTGGCCCTGAGCTCACTATGTGGCCCAGGCAAGCCTCGAACTCAGCAATCCTCCTGTCTCTGCCTCCTGAGTGCTGGGATTACAGGCGTGAGCCACCATGCCTGGTACTATGGTATGTGGTATTGATTACTGGTGGGCGTGAGTCACTACGCCCACAATTGTATGTGGTTACTGGGGATCGAACTCAGGACCTTGTGCTTGGGAGGCAGGTGCCGGAACCACTGAGCTAACTCTCTGGCCCTCCATTATCTTTGTTATACACATAAATACAAAATTTTCTGTTTATGTCTCTTTAGGATTTTTTGAGTCTTTCCCCACTGGAACTTATGAAGGTGACTGGCCTGAGTTATCGAGGTGTGCATGAACTTCTCTGTGTGGTCAGCAGGGCTTGTGCCCCACCGATGCAAACGGTATAAATCAAATATATGTGAATGTTTGATTATGAAATGGTTATCTAATTTAGAGTCTTTTGGGATGAAGCAAAAGTAGAGATGAACACCTTAAAAATACTGAGTTTCCTACTACAGAGTTAGTCCTTTATCAAGATGATTTACAATTAGGCATTTAAGCTTGTGAAAGGGGTCCTAAACGTGGGAATTATGGAACATCAGAATTTTTTTTTTTCAGGCCATAATGATATTTGAAAATGTCTTGCTAGGTAGGATTTGAGGGCGTTATGGTTAAATTATAATATATTCTTAATTTTTGACAGTTTCTTTGTGATAATCATCTTTGCCATTGCTACTTAATCTGTATTATAATGTACACATCATTGCACTTATTCTGCTCGCTGACTGAATAATGGTAGGGAGAATATGGAGGCACAAAGCTGCCCACCTCAGTGTGGAGAAAGCAGCAGCAAGAAGGAAGAGGCCAACTTTCCAATGCCAACTTCAAGGGCCTGGTTATAATGATTCCACTTCCTTTCCTTCCTTTAGACTCTCTTTCCCAAAAGTGTCACCACCCTTGATAAAGCCATAATCTGCTGACCAAGCCTTTGCTGTCCAGGTCTTTTGCAGGATATTTAATGTAAAATACACAGTGAGCTCTCTTTTATTTTTATGGGGAAAGAAAGTTAAAATAGTACATGACCGTTTTGTGATGAGAGACGAATTAACTTATTACTGTATAGAAAGTTATAAAGTACCAGAACAGGGTCTCGCTTTGTAGTTCAGGCTGGCCCTGAGCTCACTATGTAGCCCAGGCAAGCCTGGATGGAACTCAGCAATCCTCTTGCCTCTGCCTTCTGAGTGCTGGGATTACAGGCATGAGCCACCATGCCCGGCACTGTGGTATGTGGTATTGATGGCTGGTAGGCATGAATCACCACGCCCAGCATTTTATGTGGTTACCGGGCTCAAACTCAGGACCTTGCGCTTGTGAGGCAAGCGAGGCAAGCGCCGGAACCACTAAGCTAAATCTCTGGCCCTTCATTACCTTTTTATATCCTTGCATTTTTTCCTTTTTTCAATTCCCAAATCTCAGCAATATACAAGAAGGGCTGACAATACTTACTTCATATCCTAGGACAGTGATTTAATAGTATAGTTTTGCCCAGGAGAAGCACAACTAAACTGAAATACAACACAACAAAACAAAATTCCTTAAACCATTATAACACTTTTCTTTTGAGACAGGGTCTTGCTTTGTAGTTCAGGCTGGCCCTGAGCTCACTGTGTAGCCCAGGCAAACCTCAAACTCAGCAATCTTCCTGCTTCTGCTTCCTGAGTGCTGGGATTACAGGTTTGAGCCACCACGCCTGGCATTGTGGTGTGTGGTACTGATTGTTGGTGGCCGTGAGTCACCATGCCCAGTACTGTTGTATATGGTAACCAGG
Source organism: Thryonomys swinderianus (assembly GCA_004025085.1). Taxonomy (NCBI): domain Eukaryota; kingdom Metazoa; phylum Chordata; class Mammalia; order Rodentia; family Thryonomyidae; genus Thryonomys; species Thryonomys swinderianus. The sequence continues at coordinate 48,616 of PVIC010007299.1, read as the reverse complement.
GATCAATCAGGGACCTTGTACTTGCTAGGCAGGTGCTGGAACCATTGAGCTAAATCTCTTGCCCCATGATAACACTTTTTAATGCTGTTTTGAAAATGAAAAATAAAAAGATGTTCAAAATTTTATTATATTAGAAAACCTTCAGAAACTATGTGCTTTGCTTTAGAAATACGGACTAGTATGCCAATTTTTTTTTTTTTTTTTGAGACAGGGTCTCACTTTGTAGCCCAGGCAAGCCCGAACTCAGCAATCCTCCTGTCTCTGCCTCCCGAGTGCTGGGATTACAGGCGTGAGCCACCATGCCCGGCACTGTGGTATGTGGTATTGATTGCTGGTGGGCATGAGACACCACGCCCAACATTGTATGTGGTTACTGGGATCGAACTCAGGACCTTGCACTTGCGAGGCAGGCACCAGAACCACTGAGCTAAATCTCCGGCCCTATGCCAGATTTTTTGTATCCCCACTAATAACTCCTTTAAGCACTTTTACTTTCTTTGTATGGTTGCAATATTTTGCTGAAAGATAGCCCAGCTTCCACAATTATCCATGTTCAAACTATTTTTCTAACACAAACCTTTGAAGTGATAGTTCAGTGTTTTATTTTCTGGACTGGCTATAAGACCAAGCACAAACTACTACTAGTTGCTTCAAACAATAGGGTTGTTTTCTCACAGTGCTATACGCCATGGGTGAAATCAAGGTAGGTGCAGAGCTGCCTTCTCTCCAGGGCCACCTTCAGTTTGCTAGGAACTCTGCTTTATTTTTGCATTGCCTTTCCCTCTGTGTATTGTGATTGCATTTAGAGTTTACCAGACAATCTGTGATTCTCTTTGCGTCATAAGGTCTTTAACTTGATTGCATCTGCAGTGACTCTTTCTGATTAAGGTGACATTCACAGAGAGGTTCTTTGAGGTGGGTATCTTTTAGAGGGCAGTTTCTCAGCTAATCACAACTTACTTCAAGTTGTTCTTCACACGCAAACTTGAGTTTGAAATGCTAACTTGGTCTTGTTACTACACGTTTGTCAGCATTAACTCCAAACTTCCACAGAGGTCTTCTTGATTTGGTCTGTGGTTCATCCTATGGCCTGGTGGTGGGGAACCTAAGGCACTCTTCCTTCAATGGGCTGTTTCATTGAACCCTTTAAGAGGTTTGCCATCCCTCCTCCAGCCTTGTCACTTGCTGCACTGTGAGCAGACTCTGTCTTTCAGATGTTCTAAATGCACTCTGCTTATTATTATTATTTTTTGCAGTTTCCTTTTCTCTCTTTTTTGCTTTTGATTTCTCTTTGTGTATTCTGCTCTGTTTGGCAGGAAAGCTCACCTTTCTGTTGCTTATTTAATAATTCCTTCAGATTTTAGCTTCCTAGATTACAAGGTCTAATCAAATATACTGTCTGTATGTGTCACTTATCACAATGTGTCGTATTAGTCATCTTTTAATCACCTAGTCCTAGTTTTATTATTTCTGGCTGATGATAAGCCCGTGAAGGCAGGGTTCTACTCCAGCACAGTCCTTGGAATGGATTAAATATTTATTGAACAAATAAATAAGAGGGAAAAAGGCTGGTGTCCCAGCTGCTAAAATTCAGAGGTTAGGAGTTGACATGTTTTTTAATAGATATTGAAGATGTAAAGAAATTAACTCTTTTCTTCTTCAGGCTTATGGGTTAAAGACACAAAGGTCCAAGGATCACTTACCAGCTTTCTTATCTACAACTCTCTCTGCTTTGGATGAAGCCCTCCATGGTGGTGTTGCTTGTGGATCCCTGACAGAGGTAAAGGAAAAGCTCCCTGTATCTTCTATTGATTTTCAGAGTTAAGAGGAAAAGTTTACTTAAAAGCATTAGCAATTTTATGAACATTAATTTGAATTAAATTATAAGTACTTCAAGGGTATAGTTCTGCACTCAGTATCTAGTATAGCTCTGTACACGATGGTGTTAATAAAAAACCTGTGGACTGACCGAAGTCTGTTTATGTACTTTTTCCTTTGAATCAATTTAGATAGTGATAAGCATTATGAAATTGTATTTTGAAACAGTTGGGGAATTAAAAAAGGATCACTACTTCGTGTATGAGGAAGTTATTTGAAATTTTATTAGTATTTTAAGAAATAATACATCAAAGTTTAGAGGAGCTAGTTTTGGAAGTTCCACAGTGTACTTCTGTCATGTCCTTCTTGTTGGAAGTAATCATTCATCCCAGCCCGCATTTGGGGAAAGGAAATTTGGGCTTTAGCTTTTACAAGAAGTGTCAAGAAGTAGAAGTTTTAGGGTAAGGGCAGTACCACTTGAGCTAAAGCCCCAGCCCTAGAAGAGATTTTAAAAGCACTACAGTTCTTTTCCTTGAAAGCTACATTTGTATTTTTATGGGTGTGTCACTTGATAGATTACCAACACAATCCTGAAATTTTACCTGAAAATTCTAGAAGTACGGTATAGGAAATTTCTAAATAAGAGCAGACTCTTCTTACATACTGATAGTCATACTTCAACTGTAAACTTTTTTTTTTTTTTTTTTTTGAGACAGGGTCTTGCTTTGTAGTTCAGGCTGGCCCTGTGCTCACTGTGTAGTCCAGGCAAGCCTCAAACTCAGCAATCCTCCTGTCTCTGCCTCCCCAGTGCTGGGATTATAGGCGTGAGCCACCACACCCGGTGATTTGTTTTTTTTTTGAGACAGGGTCTCGCTTTGTAGTTCAGGCTGGCTCTGAGCTCACTTTGTAGCCCAGGCAACCCTCAAACTCAGCAATCCTCCTGTCTCTGCCTCCCGAGTGCTGGTTGTTTTTTTTTTTTTTTGAGACAGGGTCTCGCTTTGTAGTTCAGGCTGGCCCTCAGCTCACTATGTAGCCCAGGCAAGCCTGGAACTCAGCCCAACTGTAGACTTCTTCAATGAAGATAGAGAGTCTGTTTTAGATAATGTATTTTATTTGCTGCCTTCCAAAAGTGATTTAAAGATGAACTATGACTAGTAGATGCCTAGTTTAAAAATCCTGCCACTAGGGCCAGAGGTTTCTTTCATGAAGCAAATGTAGTTGGAGCTTTCTGAGATTTTTCTTGCTTTTTATTTTTGGTTTCAGGATTTGGAGAGTTTTTTAAAAAATGAATTCTGGAGCCGGAGGGTTAACTCAGTGGTTCTGGTGCCTGCCTCGCAAGTGCAGGGTCCTGAGTTCGATCCCCGGTAACCACATACAATGCTGGGCGTGGAGACTCACGCCCACCAACATTCAATACCACATACCACAGTGCCGGGTGTGGTGGCTCACGCCTGTCATCCCTGCACTCGGGAGGCAGAGACAGGAGGATTGCTGAGTTCGAAGCTTGCCTAGGCTACATAGTGAGCTCAGAGCCAGCCTGAACTACATAGTTCAAAGCTTGCCTAGGCTACATAGTGAGCTCAGAGCCAGCCTGAACTACAAAATGAGACCCTGTCTCAAAAACAAAAACAAAAACAAAACGAAACAAAAACATGAATTCTGAAGGTCTGAAGTTCTAGTAATTTCTACATAATTATTGAGCATGTAGAGATAAATAGATGCTGGGGACATTTACAAAATAATGTGAAGTTTCCTCAAGCTTTCTTGTCACATCAAAGCCAACCAATCCTTAGGTTTTAGTCTGTCAAGTACTGGCTTGACAGATGCTGTACCCTAGTCCCATTTTTTGTATTTTCAATATGAGGAGAGTTAACTTGGGAAGATTTTTAGGTCCCAGTGGGTCCAGGTTTCTCAGTCATCTCAATTTATTTTAGGTGAAAATGAATAGGCTTTTTTTTTGCATCTTGAGGTAAGGCTGGCCTCCAATGTATAGCTATCCTTCTGCCTCAGCCTTCCAAGTATTGGGATTACAAGTGATGCCACTGTACTTGGCTATTTTCTTTCCTTCAGTACAATTAGATTTTCTTTTCTTGGGAATAATTATTAATATTTTCCTATATGTAATATATATTTATATGTTAGGTTTCTTTGTTCTTTTGAAACAGAATCTCACTGTGTAGTTCAGGCTGGCCTTAAATTCTGATAAATTCTCTGAGTAGCACAGACTGTCATTGAACTCGTGATCCTCTAGCTTCAGCCTCCTGAGTGCTAGGATCACAGGGATGTGCCACTAAGCCTGGCTGATATTTCAGTGATCTTCACTGTTGATTTTTTTCAGTCCTTTTAAATTTCTTAGGTGTGTTAAAGCTCCAGCTCTAACTATATGAAGCTAATTGTATTTTACTGGTCTTTTCTCTTTGTAAATGTTGAACTCATTCTGTGTTTCCAAGAACCAAATAACTTAGACCTCTTGGTTTGGCATGTTTTCTCTTTCTAACCACCTTGGAATTGAAGCAGGGAACTGAGCACAATTTGAAATTTTGTGGTTTGGATGAAAGAATTTAGGGCTAGACTGTCTGAAGCTAAAAATTATTAATGTTGAAATATTTTCATCCATTAAATAAATGAAGAAATAATGAAATTTAACTCAAATCAGTCCATGAAATTTTGTATTTTTTAAGGCTAAGAAAAGAGAAAAATATATGAAAAGGATCTATAGAATTTGTTATAGTCTAAAATAAATATTGTTATCCAATCTCTTAACACAGACTAAAAAACCCTGAATGAACCCAAATATCTATCTTAATATTTGTCACATGTTTTATGTCCCCTAAGACTTCTGAGTCAGTACATAAAAATGATGGCATAAGGAAAATACCAGCTGCTCTTGCTTAGCTTTTCTGATGTTTGAAAGTTGTTTTCTTGGGCCGGGGATTTAGTTTAGTGCCTGGTAAGCACAAGGTCCAGAGTTCAATTCCCTGTTCCACATACCACAATGCCAGGCATGGTGGCTCATGCCCGTATTCTCAGCACTTGAGAGGCAGAGGCAGGAGGATTGCTGTGAGTTCCAGGCTAACTTGGGCTACATAGTGAGTTCAGGGCAAGTCTGAACTATAAAGCAATACCCTGTCTCAAAAAAAAAAAAAAAAGTTGTATTCTTTAAAAACAGCATAGTAAGTTAATACCTTACACTTTGTTGATATTGGAGACTTTCCTGAAGATTTTCTTATGTTATCAAATCTCAGTTTGTTTGGCCTTTGCTTTTTAAAATCACAAAGCATTTAGTTACTTTAAGCTCATTAAATCTGAAATATATCTAGAACCTGGTGTGTAAACAGTATGTGTATTCTGTTCTTCCATTAGTCTGTATTCTGCAGTATGAGCATTTTTCTTGTTTTTTAACTTTTATTGACAGAAGTTTCCTTGCTGTGATATCTGGTGATTGACTTAATGATGTCCTTGATAATGATAAAAGCTATATGATAAGTGTCTGGAACTCTTTAAACTAGCAATTTTCTTTTTCTTTTTCTTTTTTTTTTTTTTTTTTGAGACAGGGTCTTGCTTTGTAGTTCAGGCTGGCCCTGAGCTCACTATGTAGCCCAGGCAAGCCTCAAACTCAGCAATCCTCCTGTCTTTGCCTTCTGAGTGCTGGGATTATAGGTGTGAGCCACCATGCCCGGCACTGTAGTATGTGGTACTGATTGCTGGTGGGTGTGAGTCACCACACCCAGCATTGTTGTATGTGGTTACCGGGATCCAACTCAGGACCTTGCGCTTGTGAGGCAGACACCGGGACCACTGAGCTAAATCTCCGGCCCAAACTAGCAATTTTCAAAGCAAGATATATGAAATAAGCTATTAGGTTGTGGGAAGAAAATATAACTTTTATTGATATTTAAAGCTAACAAATGAAATTAGCTTTGCTGACATTCACTCTGTGGATCAGCAGTCTGTGTCAGAGCATTGTGTGTCAGTTATTTAGTCCGTGAGGGAAGGATACAGAATGCTGACAGCAGCACCATGCTTATATCTCTATTTTCAATATGTTTGAATAAATTAACAATATAAATATTTCTAATATTGCCTAGATTATTGTATTAACTAGATTTTGTCTCAGTAACATATGGTAAAACACTTTTGTGTTGGGTATATCACAGGTAATAATGTTACTAGGGAAGATATATTCCTTAAAATAAGATTTCTTAAATATGAAACAATATGTATGAATGAATTTCCTGGGTAATAGTGACAATTTTATGTGATAGAAGTTTAGTTGCATGTGTGGGGTTTGAAGTGTAGCTCAGTGGTAGAGTGCCTGCCTAGCATGTGCAGGGTCATATGTTTGATCTTCAGCACCACAAAACGAGCAAACAAACAAGTCCATGGATTGTATACATATATGCATTTGTTGAAATTTATAAAAGTGTAGACTTAAGATTTCTATATTTTAACAACTGCATTTGTATATGTAAAATTTACCTGAAAAGGAAAAGAAAATCATACATACTAATCTAGTTAATGATTTGCAGACAGTACATTCATTTACTTTGTGGTGCATTAAAAAAGACATTTAAATCAGGTGTGGTGGCTCATGCCTATAATCCCAGCATTTGGGAGGCAAAGGCAGGATGATTGCCACAAGTTTGAGGCCAGTCTGGGCCACCTAGTGAGTTCAGGATCAGTGTGAGGTACAAAGCGAGACCCTGTCTCAAAAAACTGGAAAAAAGAGACATTTAAGATGAATTGATAACAGATTGAATGATGGGTAGATGAATAGATTAGTATTACATATTATAATGAAATAAGTGAAATAAAGTAATACAGTCTGTGATGAATATATGAGTATTTCCTGTAAAATTATTTCAACTTTTCTGTTACAGTATTCTTAGATACTCTATAGCAACACAGAAATTGATGTCAGATATCCAGAGTACTTCAGAATGGTATCAGTTTTATCTAAATTTTTAATCAAAATTTGTCTTACTCCATTGGTTGTTTCTGTAGCAAAGTACCTGAGGCTAGGTACTTTATAAAGTACCTAGAGATTTATTTGGATCAGAATTCTGGTAGCCAGAAGGTCCAAACAGCATGGTCTGGTATCTTGGTGAAGCCTTCTCTGGCTGGAGAAACTAGAAGGACAAAGGACCAAACTTATGAGATAGCCTAAGTTTATAGATTGTTTACTCCCTCTCCCTCTCCCACTCTTGCTCCCTCTCCCTCTCCCTCCCTCTCTTTCTTTGAGACCAGATCTCACTGTGTATTCCAGGCTGGCCTTGAACTTGGGGGCAATCCTTGCATAAGTCTCCCAAGTGCTGGGATTACAGATGTGCAGCATCATACCTGGCGAGGTAGCCTCATTTTGTAACAAGTCTTTCTGTAAGGAATAACTCCATGAGTGAAACATTAATCCCTGCTGGGGTGGGGTTCCCCATTCCTATGACCTAATTACTTCTGTTAGGTTCCATCTGTTTAAGGTTCCACCAGCTTAACACTCTTACACTGAGGACTAAATTCTGAGCATATTTAGAATGAGAAAACTATCTAAGCCCTAATAAGATGTGACCAGTAAAAGTGTAGCATCTCTGCTGTATTCTAAAAGAGGGGGAAGAGTGACAGAAAATAATTTGCATAACAAGAGCTTGTCTGGTTATTTTGCAGCAAAGATTGTAAGAGTTACTAAGCTTCAGAGCTGGAGATTTAGCTCTGGTTCTGGAGCCTGCCTCGCAAGCTCAAGGTCCTGAGTTCAATCCTGGTAAGCACATACAATGCTGGGCCTGGAGACTCACACCCACCTGCCATCAACACCACATACCACAGAGTCGGTCATGGTGGCTCATGCCTGTAATCCCAGCACTTGGGAGGCAGAGGCAGGAGGATTGCTGAGTTTGAGGTTTGCCTGGGCTACATAGTGAGCTGAGGGCCAGTCTGAACTACAAAGTGAGACCCTGTCTCAAAAAAAAAAAAAAAAGAGTTACTAAGCTTATGGATAAATAAATCATTTTTTTAAACCAAAAAGGGATGTCAAATTTGCTTACCCCTTTTGAATTAAAAATGTCTGTATGACATGCTATATAGATTGAAAACTAATATACCAATCAAGGAAACACTGTCTCCTTAAATTAAAGGAGTTTAAAGAAGTATAAAAGTAACCGTCCTTTTTAAAGACAAAAAAATTATAAAGAGTGTTTTAAAAATCAGTCTCTAGAAATCTTATGTGATTTTTGTTATTAAAGATGGATGTGTCTTACAAAAATATCCTATTTGTATTCCTCTTTTTCTCCTTTCTTTTTCCTTTACTGTAGACTCTACATAGTGAGCCCAGGGCCAGCCTGAACTACAAAGCAAGACCCTGTCTCAAAAAACAAAAAAAACAAAGAAAACCACTCAAAAAACAGTGCCACATATCTAATGAGCTATGTTTGTCTTGGTAGAAATTCATCATTCTGGTCATCGTATATGATTTATATACTTTTCTCATTGACCATTAGACTTTGGCAAAAGGAAAGAAATTCAACAAAATAGAAACCAAAATAAAACAAAAAATTTAGCAGATTTTGACCTGTTATTAAAAATGTTAACATCTGGGCTGGGGAAGTAGCACAGTAGTTCTGTGCCTGTCTGGGACGTGCAAGATCGTGAGTTTAATCCCCAGTACCACATGCACAAAAAAAGTTAACATCTTTTGATTAGTTTACAAGAACAATTGATTGACAGAAGATAGAAATTGTTAGTGCAAGTTCAACAAAAGTTTTGATAATTAATGGAAGGCATTAAAAATGAAAATAATTATTTAGTTAAATCCAACATATGATGCATTTCTTTAATTTTTATCCTACATCTTTGCACTTATCCTATTCTTGGCTCTAGAACAATCATAATTAAATGATAAACAGCACTAAGAGTTCAGTCATAAAATTAAAATATTTAAATCAGTGTTATAGGGGTTTTGTAATTTCATGTTTTCATTGTTCTGGAAAATGAGGTGATCTTTTCAAAAATTAATAAGATATGAAACTATTTCTAATGTATATAATTTTGTTTCAAATTTTTATTTTCTGTATATTTTGTATCACCTAGAACATATTAGTAAAATACTATATATTAATAGATGTGCACTTGAGGACCACAATAAGGTTTGCTTGTTGGAATATGTTGGAACATCAGAGTAGTTTGGAGACCTCTACGCTAATGAGCAGTCAAATAATTATTTTTATTGGTAGCAGTAATTATTCAAAAAATCTTGTCACTGTTGTATACATTATAAACCAACAAAGATTATATTATGTTTATCATGTCATATCTCAGTTTCATCTCAGATGTTTTTTCATCTCTGGCTGAGAGGTCTTATTTTTTGGTTCTTTTTGAAACAGGGCCTTACTTTGTAGTATAGGTTGGCTGTGAACTCACTATGTAGTCCAGGCTAGCCTCGAACTCATGGTGATACTCCTGCCTCTGCTTCCTGAGTGCTGAATCATGAGTCCTATCCTGCCTTTCCTGCTGTGTGTGGTCAGTCAGTGATCTGGTTCTGCCTTAGGACTGTGTTGACTCCACATGCCACCATGCCTGGTTCTTAGATTTTTTTTTTTATTCTTTTCCCATAGTGAAAAGTACTTATTGATATTATTTTCTCATTGCCATTGTCATTGTGAATATATTGATGAAACTTCTAGCATGTTTCAGTTAAAATTTCTCATCTGTGCTATAATACAGAGGAGGATTGAGTAATTGTATTCTCTGTTCTTCCAAGGGTATGACATTACAAATATAGCTCTAGTTGAGTAGGACAGAAATTGATTCATTTCAAACAATGGATGTCTTGGGGCAGTAGGGATTAATTCTTGCCTTCAACCTAGGGTAGACTGTTTTTGTAGTAAGTTCTTGAAATGATTTACTTCAACTGGCTTGTATTTATATGAACAATTAATTTTTTTTTTTTAAGATTACAGGTCCACCAGGTTGTGGTAAAACTCAGTTTTGTATAATGATGAGTGTGTTGGCTACATTACCGACCAACATGGGAGGATTAGAAGGAGCTGTTGTGTACATTGACACAGAATCAGCATTTAGTGCTGAAAGGTAGGATATTTTATTATTTCCATTATAATGTGTTGCTTTCTTAATATATATAGTATGGAACATCTATAAATTTCACTAATTTATGCTTTGCCCTTTATAATTTCTTTCCTTCTTTTGTTTTCAGATTTGGATGGACATTGCAATGAATCATTAGGTTATTTATTTGGGATCATGATATTCTTTTTTTTTTGCTTTTTTTTGGAGACAGGGTCTTGCTTTGTAGTTCAGGCTGGCCCTGAGCTCACTATGGTGCCCAGGCAAGCCGCCGCGAACTCAGCAATCCTCCCGTCTCTGCCTCCCGAGTGCTGGGATTACAGGCGTGAGCCACCACGCCCAGCATTATATGTGGTAACCGGGGATCGAACTCAGGTCCTTACGC
>PVIC010007299.1:0-38243 GCA_004025085.1 Thryonomys swinderianus | reverse complement strand
GGATCATGATATTCTTACAGCTGTATCTTAGAAATGGTTTCATTATGTCCCATATGTTTTGGTATGTTGTGCTTCCACTGTCATTTGATGCTAGGGACCTTTTTCTTTTTTCCCCTGAGTTCTTCTGTGATCTAGTGATTATTCAGTAATGTGTTATTTAATCTCCATGTGTTTGTATAGTTTCTGTGGCTTCTTTCACTTTCTATTTTTATTACGTTATAATCTGAAAGTATGCTGAGGATTACTTCAATTTTTATATTTAGGCATGCTTTATGGCCTAAGGTATAATTGTTTTTAGGACATGTTCTATGTACTGTTGAGAAAAATATATATTCTGTTGTTGGATGGAAAATTATATAGATATCTGTTAAGTCCATTTGTTCAACAATGTAGTTTAACTCTGTTGTTTCTTTGTTGATGTTTTGTCTGACTTTCTTGTCTATTTGTGGGACTATGAGATTTATGTCCCTCATCATGACTGTATCATAGGCCCCTGTCTTATGAATACTCAAGTTGCAAAGCTTCACAGATATGAATGGACTTCACATTTAGTTTTTTTATCCTTTAGATTGTATTTTTGTGTCAAAGGAGTATAGGACTCACTTGGTGGAACTTTTGAATACATCTGATTTATAGATGTTCTCCCTTGAGTGGAACTTGTTCATGTGGAACTTTTACAAATTTCATTAATTTCAGCTCTTACTTGTTTGTAAGTGAAGGACTTATACTGTATTGGTGTTTATTTGTCCTTTTGACTTCCTTAGCTTGAATTTTAATTAAGTTGAGTATGTACTGACATTCAGTGCATAGATATTTACAATTGTTTCTTCCTGTTGAATTGTTCCATTTACCATTATATAATATTCATCTTTATCTGTTCTAATCCACAGCCTGAAGTCTGCTGTGCCTGAAAATAAGATAGCTACTCCTATTTGTTTTTAGGCTCTGGTGAAGTGGAATATCATTTTCTTTTCTTTTTTTCTTTTTTTTGCAGTACTGGGGATCGAATTTGGGCCCTTGTGTGTCCAAGGTTGGCGCAGTACCACTTGAGCTAAATCCCCAGCCCTGGAATATCATTTTCCATCCTTTCACTTTCTATTTGTGTGTCTCCTTTTGGATGGAGTATGTCTTTTGTAGGCAATATATTGTTGTATTTTTTTTTATCCAATCTGCCAACCTGTATCTTTTGATTGGTGAGCTAAGATTATTGAAATTGAGAGTTACTATTGTAAGGTATTTATTGGATCCTGTTATTACATTATTTCTTCAGAGCTGATTCTTTTTTTTGGACTACTCTCTCAGTTAATGCATACTTTCTCCTTTGGGTGGTTTGGTGCTGGTAATCTCCTTATTTCTGTCATGGATTCCTTTAAGGATTTTCTGCAATATTGGATTGATTAGTGGTCATGTATTTCTTTAGGATTTTTTTGTTGTGGAAAGTCTTTACTTCTTTACCCAATTTGAAGGGTATAAATTTGAAAGATATAAATATCTGGGCTGGCAATTGCTTTCTTTTAGAACTTGAAAAGCTTTGCTGTAAGTTCTCTTGATGTTTAAAGTTTGTGCTGAGAAATCTCCAGTTATTCTGATAGGCTTATCTTTATAGGTTACTTGCTGTATTCTCTCCTGTTATTGAATTTCTGGAGTTTTTATTATTCTGTGTATGGCAAAGTTCTTTCCTGGCCATAGCTGTTCAGGATTCTGTGACTCTTGTCATGAATACTGAATTCTTTTCCTAGATTCAGAAAGTTTTTGGCTATGTTATCAGTGAATAAGTCTTTTCATACATTTTTGAGTTGTCTTCTAATGTTTTCTTTATTCTTAAAATCTCAGGTTACATTTTCTTGAGTCTATTATTTGGATCCAGCTTGCATGATGCCTTTTTGGTTTTTTTTTTGAGACAGGGTCTCACTTTGTAGTTCAGGCTGGCCCTGAGCTCACTATGTAGCCCAGGCAAGCCTCAAACTCAGCAATCCTCCTGTCTCTGCCTCCCAAGTGCTGGGATGACAGGCGTGAGCCACCACGCCCAGCATTGTGGTATGTGGTATTGATGGCTGGTAGGCGTGAGTCTCCACGCCCAGCATTGTATGTGGTTACTGGGGATTGAACTCAGGGCCTTGCGCTTGTGAGGCAGGCACCGGAACCACTGAGCTAATCCTCTGGCCCAATGCCTTTTTGTTTTTTTGATATCATTGAGTTTATGATGTACTACATCCATGATGTCCTCCGTTTCTGACACTCTGTTTCATATAGTTCAAGATTGCTATCTGGCCAGAGATTTAGCTCAGTGGTTCTGGCGCCTGCCTTGCAAGCGCAAGGTCCTGAGTTCGATCCTGGTAACCATATACAATGTTGAGCGTGGTGACTCACGCCTACCAGCCATCAATACCACATACCACGGTGCTGGGCATGGTGGCTCATGCCTGTAATCCCAGCACTCGGGAGGCAGAGGCAGGAGGATTGCTGAGTTCCAGGCTTGCCTGGGCTACATAGTGAGCTCAGAGCTCAAAAAAAAAAAAAAAAAAAAAAGATTGCTATCCATACATTCCATTGAATTTTTTATATCATCTATTTCTGCTTGCTTGCTTTTTCATACTAATTGTTTATAGAAGTAAGTCATTCATGTCTTAAATTGTTTTTGCTTAACTCAGTTTATTGTTTGTTTCTTCTTTAAGCTTGCCATACATTCTAATAGTAAATTCCTTTATTTGTTTAATCCTGGGAGCTCCTTAGATATTTTATGCATTTGCTTATATATTTCTTTTTTTTTTTTCTTTTGAGACAGGTAGTTCAGGCTGGCCCTGAGCTCATTATGTAGCCCAGGCAAGCCTCGAACTTAGCAATCCTCCTGCCTCTGCCTCCTAAGTGCTGGTATTACAGGCATGAGCCACCACGCCTGGCACTGTGGTATGTGGTATTGATGGCTGGTGAGCATGAGTCTCCATGCCCAGCATTGTATGTGGTTACCAGTTTCGAACTCAGGGCCTTGTGCTTGCGAGGCAGGTGCTGGAACCACTGAGCTCAATCTCGGGCCCCTATATTTCTTATTTTATCTCTTCAAAGGCTTTGACCATTTGACTTTTGAGTCTTTGGCTGTATCTTCCTCTGCTTCAGTATCCATGAGATTGGCTTTGGGGCATCTTGTTGCCTTAATTAAACTCTGTGACTACTGTCGAGACCCTTTGATTAGTCTCTGTCTTCCTGTGATATGTCCTTGGGTTTGGTTATGTTTTGTATTTATATTTCATCCTATTCAGCATAATATTGAGTGTCTTCTTAGTGTCCAAAATTTTGGGGCTGGATTCCCAGCACCATTCAGAGAAGTAACAAATAAATTGGAGCAGTGTTGACAACACAGTGACAAAGCAGATAATGGCATACAGTGAAAACTAGCTAAAAGCAACAACTATGGTACCATTGCTAAAACATATTATCAGTAAGAGTCAAAGACCAGTGGGTCATTGAGATCCCCTAAGCACCAATAATAGCTCCAGCTACAATATCCTTTACAATGGAAGTGAGGTCTGCAGTAATAATGTAGGGACAAAAACATACCAAATAGTGGCATACAGTAGATACCTCCTAAAAGCAACAACTGTAGCACTATTAATAATAAAGAATTCAGCAATAATGGCATATAGTCAACCAAATAGTAAAAAATTAGTACAGCTTAATGATAATAATAAACATAGAATATGTGGGACAAGGGGAAATAAATAAAATAAGAAAAAGAAAAGGATAGGCTCTTAGTGTTTGTGCTCTTCAGTGCACCCCAAGTCAGTCCCCTCTCCAGCTTTGTGGCCTGTAGGCACATGAAGTGCCTCTGTTGTTCCAGAAGCCCCTTTATCTATGTGTCGCAGGGTGTGGCAGCTCTCCAAACTGAGGTTTCTCCCTGGTCCTGTGGGCAGATGGGCAAAGCAAATAGAACACTGAACTCTCTGCTGGACATAGCAGTTGGGCAGATCCATCTGCTAGACTTAATGTCGGCACTTTGAGACCCAGTCTCCTCAGAGAACCATATAACCTGCCTGGCTTCTCACCACAAAGAATGAGACTTTAAAATCTGTCCTTGAAAATCTGAGTTTACCACTGCATACAGTTCTGGGGATCCACTGTAGCTAGCCCCTTCTCCACAACTCTTGCTGTTGGCCATCGCCCACCTAGTCACTGTGGTTAGATGAGCACAGAGACTTTGTTTTGTGGCTTTCGATGTTCAGAGTAGCTTAGTCTGAAATAAACCTCTCCCCAAAATGGTTTTGATTATATCACTCCCAAGATTATGGTAGATGAGGCAGTGGATGTATTCTCCAATTCTAGTCTGCCATTGGAAAGGAATAGCTTTCAGAGTAAAATTTCTCTCAGTAATTTTCTTGTTGCTGAGACAGAATACTCAACTTCCAAAGTTAAAAGCATGAGAGGACTTTGTTGCTCAGCATGTAGAGGTTTCAGTTCATAGTTGGTGGGCCCCAGGGCTGGGTGGCATGATAGAGAGGCATCACAGGAGAAACAGTTCAGAGCATGGTAGGCAGAAGGAAGCAGCAGCAGCAGCAAGCAGAAGCAGCAGTGCAGTGCAATATTGAAGCAGGGACAGCAGCCCTCCTTCTGTCCCTTCATGCCCTTAGGGTGGGTAGCACTCCCATGGTGGGCCTTCCTATTATTCATACCCAGAACTGTGCCAGACCATTTAGCAAATTGATTTAGTAATCACACACTTAATCCCAGTATTGCATGCTTCAGATCCAGCCATCCCTGGAAAGCCCTGCCAGTGACTGCATGAGGTTTTGGGGGAACATCTAGACACAAGAGGTAATAACCCCACACTGTATTTGCAGCTTAAAATAAACATGGGCTTTTGGGGGCTATAGCTGCTGGTTCATTGTTTCTCTCTGGGTTGTTGGGGTTCTGGGCTTATGTTTGCAAAAAAGATGATTTCTTCCTCTGGAGCTGGGAATAGTGTTCCAGACTGTTTCATTCATACAGTTAGCAAGGGACTAGTTTTTTGTATTTTTCAAATTGATCTAATGGAGATTTTTCTATGTATTTCTTTGTCTTTTTATACAGCCTTAATACTTATTTTTGGATCTTTTACTTATTTCTCCTTCATCTTTTCTTGTCTTTGTGGATATTAGTACTTATATTAGGTTGAAAATGAAGAGGTAAAATTTT
This sequence comes from Thryonomys swinderianus, assembly GCA_004025085.1. Taxonomy (NCBI): domain Eukaryota; kingdom Metazoa; phylum Chordata; class Mammalia; order Rodentia; family Thryonomyidae; genus Thryonomys; species Thryonomys swinderianus. Next base: position 33,077 of record PVIC010007299.1, on the reverse strand, counting down.
AGTTTTTTTTTTTTTTTTTTTGAGACAGGGTCTCGCTTTGTAGTTCAGGCTAGCTCTGAGCTCACTTTGTAGCCCAGGCAAGTCTTGAACTCAGCAATCCTCCTGCCTCTGCCTCCCGAGTGCTGGGATTACAGGCATGAGCCACCACGCCCGGCAAAATTTTAGTTTTTTGATGGAATTATTTTACATAATTTCCAAGGAGCTTTTGTGAATGGGAATGGGATGATCGGTGTTTTGGTTTTGTTTTTTTTCCTACCAAAGGCTTGAAATGTGAGGTTTTTTGGCTTCCACATAGAATACACTGCTATCTGGTAATAGAGCCAGCTGGGTTGAAAAGTTCCAATGCTTTTGAGATTGGTCCCTTCTAGAGTCAGGTAGGTAGGCCTTAGAATGGAGCTGACTCTGTAGTGCCTGATCACATTTCATTTATTCTGTCTGATCCTTATTTGGAGGATCTGTTTGATCCTTATTTGGAGTTACTAGACAGAGAAGCTTAGTTAATTAGGCAGATTTTTCTCCTACAAGTATCTGAGCACTCAAACAACGGTGGTTTAAACAAAATATTTTAATTTTTTTCATATAACAAGACCTGGTTTAGCTGCACAGTGATGACAGAGAGACCCATAACCTGTACTTTATCAAGCATCCTTAACCATTCTATGCTCGAGTCAGTGAGAAAAGAAAGGGCCAGCTATGCCTTTAATAAGGAAAGCCTCCTTTCTTTTTCAGAATATCCACCTCTTTCCACCTGCAGATTTCATTCTTTTTCCAGTCTCTTTAATCCTATGTAGTCCTTTTGTGGATTTCTCACTGTGCTACCCAAATGTGTAAGGGAAAGTGGGAATAGGAGGGTTAAGGATTGTTGTAAAAACCATGATGAACTGCTACGCCTTTGTTCCCTGGTACTGGGAGTTGAATTTAGGACCTTGTACTTTCAAAGCAGGCACAGTGCCATGAGCTAAATCCCCGGCCCTGAGCTATTTTTTGGCTGAATAAAATTGGGGCTGTCATAGCAAGGAAAAAGTGAAAGTAGGATTGGGTGAGTACTTACAGTTGTCTGCCATTGCTTAGATAGAGAAGGTTAAAATAAGGAATTATGAGACTCAAAGAAGAATGTTTGAGCTTTCACTGTTTTATAGCATCATTTCTATTTTGTGGTTACAAAGTAAGCTTTCTGTTCAGCACAAATGAGAAAGTGTCTGAAGGGTTAATATAAGGAAGGATTAAAGGATTCACATGTAGGGAATTTAGGGTTAAGTAATACAAATGGAAGACAATTTCTAGATATGTTTGTCAAGGAAGAAATGGGTTCAAGCCCTAGTATCAAAGAAGAAAGAAAATAAGGATTGGAATAGAAAACAGGAAGAATACATAAAAATAATTGAATTTAAAATGCATTAAATAATAAAAAGGAGAAAAAGAAGCCTTGCAGATCAGGTACTTTAAAAGCACTTTGAAAAAATTTGTCATACTTTGAAAGCAGTGCACTAACTTATGTACTATAAACTACAATTATAACTCAAGTCTGTTTTAACAATTAGATAATAGTATATTCTGAGCAGACTGCCTTTGGGAGGGAATGTTGTCCGTTTCCCACTTGCCCCCAAACCAAGGATTGAACTCAAGAGTTTGTACTTGCCAGGCACATGGTGACACCACTAAGCTATATCCTCAGCTCAAATGGTGTCTGTTTTAAACAGGTGTAATGAGTGATGCATGCATATAATCCCCACAATCTGGGAGGTTGAAGCAAGGGAATTACAAGTTCTGGCCCAGCCTGTGTAATTTAGTGAATTAGTGAGGTCATAATCTCATAATAAAAACGTGCCAAAATGTAGCTCATTGTGGGGCCGTCAGTTCACTTTCCAATTTCTCACCCCAAAAGGTCTACTTTTGTTTGTCTTATCTATTGGACTTCTGCTTAGAATCTGATATTATCTTAATTGCCATATGGTTGTATAAGTCTTGAGAGTATGGATAAAGAAACGAATTCAGTGATCCATTCCCATATATACTAGGCTATGGGAATTTTGTAAACCATGATAATTCCATTCTATATGAGTTCAAGAAAATAAAATATTATCACTGTTAGGGATAATTAGAAAAGATGGAACAGGTGGTTAGGAGGTAAAAAGAAAGATAATATAGAAGGTAATCATAACAAGTTCTTGAAATAAAGCTTTGGGAGGGGTGTTATGGTTCATATCTAGATGTTCCCCTAGAGTCTCATGTGCATAAAAGTAGAGAGTTTTAAGGTGATTATGGGGAAGTATAGCTGGCTTATTCTTAGGAGGCAGTGTGTGGTCAGAAGAGGTAGATTACTGGGAGTATGACCAGGTTCTGGGATGCTGAGGTCTCTGTTTAGAGGTAGTTTGTAGGTTCTTTTTGTCTCAAATAAATCTAGCAAAACAAGTAAGATGGTGCAAAATTTCACATTTATTTGAAGTAGGAGAAAGAGATAAGAAAAATTAAACATGAAAGGTAAGGGAGGAACTGGATTGACAGAGTGAGTTTAGGCCAAGTAAAAAGAGAGGAAAAATAAAAACCAAAATAAAAGTAAAAATTAAAAAATTAAAATATTTCCCTGGGGTAGAGGGCAGGATAATGTGAGGTGGCATATTAGTGAGCTTTTAACAGTGACTTTCTCCTTTTCATTTATTTTCATATTTTTCCACACTGATGTCACACACATAGATTATCCTATTAAAAGCCTGTTAGGGTTTCTCATAAGAAGTCGACATATAGATTCTTGAGAGTTGTTATATGCATGTGTCCTGGGATTTTGTAATTAACATCAAGCCTGTTCCTATTCCTCCAGCCAGTTTTGCCACACCCTACCTCATTTTTCTCAAGAAGATGCATATCCCCATAATACTTCATGGGGTGCTGAGGAAATGGTAATCTCTGTCTAGTCTACTTTTTCCAGCTGTATGGGAACCATAGACATTACCCATTAGGAATTATGTGTTCTCTACCTACATTAGGGTATCGTAGATCATTGATGGTTGGAGAAGGAAAAAAAGACAATGAGGTGGTTAATATAGTGTTTTACAGGGCCGGAGGGTTAGCTCAGTGGTTCCGGCGCCTGCCTCATAAGCTCAAGGTCCTGAGTTCGATCCCCGGTAACCACATATAATGCTGGGCGTGGAGACATGCCCACCAACAATCAACACCGCATACCACAGTGCCGGACATGGTGGCTCACGCCTGTCATCCCAGCACTTGGGAGGCAGAGACAGGAGGATTGCTGAGTTCGCGGCGCCTTGCCTGGGCACCATAGTGAGCTCAGGGCCAGCCTGAACTACAAAGTGAAACTCTGTCTCAAAAAAACAAAACAAAACTATATATATATATATATATATATATATATATATATATATATATATATATGATCTTCTTGATGACACTGTATTCTGCTTGCCAGTATCTTATTGAGGATGTTTGGATCTATATTCATTAGGGAGACTGGCCTATAGTTTCCTTTTTGGTCTGGGTCTTTCTCTGCTTTTGGAATCAAGGTAATGGTTGCTTCCAGGAATGAATTTGGGAGTATTGCTTCCCTTTCAATTTCATTAAAGAATTTGAGAAGTAGTGGCATTAGCACTCCTCTAAAAGTCTTGTAGAATCACCAGTAAAGTCACCAAGACCAGGATTTTTCTTTGTCTGTAGGTTTGTTTTTTTTTTTGATACAGACAGGGTCTCGCTTTGTAGTTCAGGTTGGCTCTCAGTTCGCTATGTAGCTCAGGCAAGCCTTGAACTCAGCAATCTTCCTGCCTCAGCCTCCGAAGTTCTGGGATGACTGGTGTGAGCCACCACGCCCAGCACTGTGGTATGTGGTATTGATGGCTGGTGGATGTGAATCTCCACGCCCAGCATTGTATGTGGTTACCAGGGATCGAACTCAGGACCTTGTGCTTGTGAGGCAGGCACTGGAACCACTGAGCTAACCCTCTGGCCCTGTCTGTAGGTTTTTAATTAGATTTTCAACTTCACTGATTGATGATATTGGGGTGTTTAGCATTTTCATATCGTCTTCATTCAACTTTGCAAGTTAATATGTGTCTAGGAATCTGTCCATTTCTTCTGTGTTTTCCATCTTATTGGAGTACAGGTTCTCAAAGTAGGTGTTTATTATCCTCTGGACTTCTGCTGGATCTGTAGTGATTTCCCTATTTTTCAAGGACAAAACCTTATGGTCATCCCAATAGATACAGAAGAAGCATTTGACAAAATGCAACACCTATTCATGATTAAAACCATATAGAAAATTGGAATAGGTGGTCTTTTTCTCAGCCTGATAAAAGCTATTTATAAGAAACCAAGAGCCAGCATCATACTAAATGGTCAAAAGCTGAAACATTTCACACTAGCATCAGGAACAAGACAAGGATATCCACTATTACCAGCCCTGTTCAGTATAGAGTTCTGGAAACATAAGTCACAGCAATTAGACAAGAGAAAGAAAAGGAATAAAGATAGAAAAGAAGAGAGTTAAATGGTCATTATTTGTTGATCATATGATATTCTATATAGAAGATCCTAAAAACTCAGCCAAAAGACTGCTAGACTTAATTGCCAAATTTAGTAGCATAGCTGGATTCAAGGTCAATACTGAAAAATCAGTAGCCTTCGTATACATGAACAGCAGACTCACCAAGAGAGAAATTGGGAGATCAATTCCTTTTACAATAGTATCTAAAAAAAATGAAATATCTAGGAATTACTCTAACAAAGAAGGTGAAAGACCTCTACTCTGAAAACTACAGCATTCTGAAAAGGGAGATTGAAGAGGATATCAGAAAATAGAAACACATCCTTTGTTCCTGGGTGGGAAGAACTAATATTAACAAAATGACCATATTCCCCAAGACTAGTATATAGATTCAATGCAATCCTATTTGAAATTCCAAGAGTATATCTCATACAGCTTTAGAAAATAATCCAAAAATTCATCTGGAGTCAGAAGAGACTAAAATAGAAAAAGCAGTTCTAGTTAACAAGGACATGGCAGGGAGTATCACAATCCCCAATTTGAAACTATACTGCAAAATCACCTATATGATTAAAAACAGCATGGTACTGGCAAAGAAACAGACCTGAGGATTAGGGGAACAGAATAGAAGATGCAGAAACAACTCCAGATATACTAAGCCACCTCATTTTTTTTTTTTTTTTTGAGACAGGGTCTCGCTTTGTAATTTAGGCTGGCTCTGAGCTCACTCTGTAGCCCGGGCAAGCCTCGAACTCAGCAATCCGCCTGTCTCTGCCTCCTGAGTGCTGGGATTACAGGCGTGAGCCACCATGCCCGGTACTGTGGTATGTGGTATTGATTGCTGGTGGGCGTGAGTTTCCATGCCCAGCATTGTGTGTGGTTACCAGGGATTGAACTCAGGACCTTGTGCCTGCGAGGCAGGCGCCGGAACCACTGAGCTCTGGCCCCAAAGCCACCTCATTTTTTTTTTTGCTTTTTGAGACAGGGTCTCGCTTTGTAGTTCAGGCTGGCTCTGAGCTCACTGTGTAGCCCAGGCAAGCCTTGAACTCAGCAATCCTCCAGTCTCTGCCTCCCAAGTGCTGGGATTACAGGCGTGAGCCACCACTCCTGGCATTGTGGTATGCGGTGTTGATTGTTGGTGGGCGTGTCTCCACGCCCAGCATTATATGTGGTTACTGGGGATTGAACTCAGGACCTTGAGCTTGCGAGGCAGGCGCCAGAACCACTGAGCTAACCCTCCGGCCCAAAGCCACCTCATTTTTTTTTTTTTTTTTTGAGACAGAGTCTTGCTTTGTAGTTCAGGCTGGCCCTGAGCTCACTATGTAGCCCAGGCAAGCCTCGAACTCAGCAATCCTCCTGCCTCTGCCTCCCTAGTGCTGGGATTACAGGCGTGAGCCACCACGTCCGGCTCACCTCATTTTTGATAAAGGAGCCAAACACCCTCAGTGGAGGAAAGCTAGCCCCCCCCCCCTTTTAGAGACAGGGTCTCGCTTTGTGGTTCAGGCTGGCCCTGAGCTCACTATTCCCCTTTTTTTTTTTCTTGAGACAAGGTCTCGCTTTGTAGTTCAGGCTGACCCTCAGCTCACTATATAGCCCAGGCAAGCCTTGAACTCAGCAATCCTGCTTCTGCCTCCCGAGTGCTGGAATTACGGGTTGTGAGCCACCATGCCCAGCATTGTGGTGTGTGGTACTGATTTGCTGGTGGGCGTGTGTCACCACACCCAGTATTGTTGTATGTGGTTCCTGGGGATTGAACTAGGGACCTTGCACTTGCTAGGCAGGCACTGGAACCAATGAACTGGAACCAATGAGCTGGCCCAAGATAGCCTCTTTAACAAACGGTGCTGGAAAAACTGGGTTTTGACTTGTCAAAGATTAAAATGAGGTCTATGTCTTTCACTATGTACTAAACTAAAATCAGAGTGGATTAGAGAGAGCTAAATATTAAAACAGAAACACTAAACCTGCAGGTTAGGTAGTCTTGGAGACATTGGCATAGGGAAAGACTTTATGAACAAAACGTCAATAGCATGGGAAGTAGCGGATAGAATAAATGACTGGGATCTCATCTTATTAAAAAACTTATGCATAGCAAGAAAAACCACCAGCAGGGCAAAAAGACAACCTACAATATGGGAAAAAAATTTTACCAGCTTTTTCTCAGACAAAGGACTATTATCTAGAGTATATAAAGAACTTTTAAAAAATCAGCCCTCCCAAATTGAAAGACCCAATTCATAAATGGGCGTCTGAAATGAGATGTTTTTCAGATGAAGAGATAAAGGTAGCAAAGAAACACATGAAGAAGTGTTCAACATAACTGGTCATTCAAGAGATGAAAATAACACTGAGATTCCTTCTCACTTCAGAAGGAATAGCTGCTATCATGAAATCAACCAATAACAAATGCTAACAGTGGTGCAGGGGAGCAAGGCTTAGCTTCCAACCTGAAATGCTAGTTTGTGTTCTCTAAAATGGAAGAATGAATTTTAGGAACAATGGAGGTTTAAGTAGGAAAAATTTATTGAGAAAGAAAGCTTCTGCTTAAGAGAGGCAGAAGGGGAACCCGGAAAGGTGGGTAACTCATGCATCTCACATTTTTAGAGAGCTTTTGTGGAGGAAAGCCATGAAGTGAGGCAGGCTCAAAGTGGGGGCTTCCAATAAAATTCAAAAGAAATGGGCAAACTATAGTTAACCAATGGGATTGTAACAAGTACAGTTCCTTAAGCAATACTGATCAAATAGGGTCTAATAAGGAATCAAATTTTTAGGGTCTTTCTTGTCAGGAGACTTCCCTATGTGGTCTAAAGTCCTGGCCCTTTACCTCAGGGAATTTGCAGTCACTACATTTCTGAGGAAGGGGGCGAATATGGATCTTGACCCTCCAATCCTAGGAGGAGAATGAGGCCTGTTGGTCACTGCTATCTGGGAATGTAGATTTTCATTGATGGTGTTGACCTTTAGAAGAGTTGTTCTTCTTGCAAGTCTTTTCTATCTTCCTACCACAAGTCTAGCTAGCTTTTTTTTAACTATAATAACAGGGCTGTGGAGATAAAGGAATCTTCTCCATTGTTGGTGGGAATTGTAGACTGGTGCAACGACTATGGAGATCAGTGTGGAGTTTCCTCAAGAAACTAGGATTAAAAGTCCCATTTGACCCTGCTGGGTATATACATGAAAGAATGAAAGCATCATATCTCAGTGACATATGTGTACCCATGTTTATAGCAGCTCAGCTTGTAATAGCTAAATCTTGGAAACAGTCTAAATGCCCTTTAATCGGAGACTGATAAAGATTTTTTAAATAAAATGGAGTATTTCTCAGCCATAAAGAATTGAGTTAGAGTCATTTGTAGCCAAAAGGGTGTACTTCACATACTCATAAGTGAAATACATAGGACATAGATATGTAAATACCATATCATTTCTCTAGTGTAAGAAACTGAAGATGTAAAAGAGTTCCAAAATGTATGGTAGGTATTGTGAAATAGGAAGAAAATGTTCAAAAGGAATAAGGGGTAGGTAGAGGAAAGTAAGTAAGGGAAAGAAAAAATTTGATGATAAAAACAAAAAATGGAAACAATGCTTATGTATATATAAGGGTGGAAGTTATGGGGAGGGTAGGGGAGTGGCAAAAATGGGAATCAAGATGAGTCATGTACAGGTATGAATTCTCAATGTTGAATTTTTGCCAGTAAAGTCAATTTAAAATGAAGTAAGATCGAAACCTAGTACCGTGAACATTAAATCCATGTCTTCACCTAGGGCAAATTGTGGCAAGATGTGAATTTCAGTTTGGGTGGTCCTTCATCTCTGTGGCTCTAGCATTCATCACTTCACTCTTGGGCTGGCTTTGCTCACCTCTTTAGGCTTTTATCAGGTGTTTCATGTTCTCAACTTCTTCAACTTCTCATGGTTTCCACTGTCCTTTTGGATTCATTTTTATAGCTTTACACACTGTCCTCAGAGGGGAGTCTGGATGGTGCTGGGGCCTGCTGGCAATTAGACAGCACCTGAGTCAGGGGTGAGGATGAAGAAAACACAAGACGGACAAAGACAGACAAAGATGGGATCGGGAGGACCTCTCAGTCAGTACCGAGCAGGTACCATATTTATTGATCAGGCTATATTTATACTGATTTAGAAAGGTAACATGATGTCAATAATGTTTACTATAATCTTGTACATTTATCATTTGGTTGGTAGAAACAAAAACAGGTAGTCAAGAAATCAGTACATTTCTTAGAAACTAGAACAGAAACAAATGGTAACTATAAACATTATGATCATAAGTCTAGAATCAATTTCTCAAAATGTCAAACTACAATTCTCTTAAATCTTTTCCCTAACTCTAACTTCCGTGTACTACTTTCTATTAATGCTTAACTTTTAATAGAATAAGACCAGAAGAATAAGTACATCCATCATTTAGTTAATTAATTCTGCTAACTCTGTTGAACTCTGTCCTAGCCTACATAGAAACTGGAAGAGAAATAACACGTTGCTAACTTGAGAGACAATGGTCAGCGGGCCCAGCACAGGAATAGGGGAATTTTCCTGGAGCCAGAACATGTTTTCTGGCGGTAACCCAGGGCAGCTCCTCGTTAGAGCAGATCTTCTGGTATATTTGGGGCAGCACCATAAAGTGCAGACCCCCGACTCAGGAGTTATTCCCCAAAACCTCAGGCATAAATGCCTGGTCCAATTACACCATGCTGAGCCACTTCCCACAGGGTGGAAGCTTCCCTGAGCCCTTAACTTTTGTATTCTGCCTGTTTGTAGATGAACATCATGTGAATGATGCCAACCCTGCCAGTCTCTGACAGTAGGTAGGTCCTACTACATTATGGCTGCAGGGGCCTCTGAGTGCCTATATGGCTTAGCACTGTGAACCAAATCCAGGGGAATAAGTTCTATGGGTGGCCATGCAGAAGCTCTCTTCTTAAAGCAAAGTCTTTACTTTTGCAGTTTTGAGCCTGTGAAGGATGAGGCCTTGAGGGTTCCTCACCTGCTATAAAGGAAACTTTATTGTCCTGTGGTGAACTACAGTGATACCTCCACTGTTGAATGAATCCAAACTTGAACTTTCCACTACTCAAATAACAGAGTTTTAAATAAATCTGCTTGTTGTTCATAACTTTGTTTAGTACTCAAACTGAAAATCCTTATACAGGCCAAGAATGCGTTATAAAGGAGTAATGGTTCACTCTAAGCACTACCAGGGATTGAACTCAGCCCTTTATGCTTGCAAGGTACACGCAATACCACTGAGATAAATCCCTAGCTCTCTAAGTGCTACCCTTGCCCAGAAAATATGTTAGGCTTGTGTCACTTTTGGGCCTCAGAATCAGTTATTTGGTTTTCCATTATTTCTCATGGGAAAATTATGTTCAGTTCTTGAACTTTTTGGTGTTCAAACATGAATTTGGAGTTAAATGATTTTTGACAACCATGGTATCACTGTATGTGGCTTCTTTTCAATGTTAATCTTTTCAGCAGCCAAGGTCTCCTGTGCTATATCTTTTTTTTTTTTTTTTTTGCTTTTTGAGACAGGGTCTCACGTAGTTCAGGCTGGCCCTGAGCTCACTGTGGTGCCCAGGCAAGCCGCCGCGAACTCAGCAATCCTCCTGTCTCTGCCTCCCGAGTGCTGGGATTACAGGCGTGAGCCACCACGTCCGGCATTGTGGTATGCGGTGTTGATTGTTGGTGGGTGTGAGTCTACATGCCCAGCATTATATGTGGTAACCAGGGATCGAACTCAGGTCCTTGTGCTTGTGAGGCAGGCGCCGGAACCACTGAGGTAACCCTCTGGCCCATCCTGTGCTATATCTTTGAGACTCCTTTCATTTGTTGTATCTTTTTTTTTTTATTTTGAGATGGGGTCTTGCTGTGTGGTTCAGACTGACCTTGAACTCATTGTGTAGTCCAAGCTGGCCTGTCCTCCTGCTTTAGCCTCCTTAGTGCTGAGATTTTAGGTATGTGCCACTACACCGGGCTTTGAGAATGCTTTCTTTCTGGCAAAACTGAAAACTTTTAAAATTCTCAGTTGTGCTTTTTACTATTGAGTTTCAATGTAGAACTGGCTGAAAGCCCTCAACAGGACCCATGCCACAACTTGAATATTGGGCTGCCTTGAAATTTCCTCTACCTGATTAATTACTGCACTCCCTTTAATCTAAGTCTCCCACAAAATCTTGGGACATGATCATTATGTAGACGTATTTTTGTTGAGAACATATATACATGGCCTGAAATCTGCCAGTGGAGTCCTTCCTAACTGGAACATCCTGTTCCTAGTTTTTTCTGTCTGCATTTTATTTGATATTCTGGTCTTCTGAACTTTGACTAGAATCTTCCAGTTAGCTCAGTGCCCAACTTCCTAGGACTTTTCTATTTGACATCTCTAAACCTTTCCAAACTCTTCTTGAAAGCCAGTTCCAAAAGTTTCTTAACCACGTGGTCAGGAACAGTCCTAACAACAGCCTTACTTCTCTGGCACCAAAATCTGTTTTAGTCATTTTTTGTCACTGTGTACAATATCTGACACTCGCCACTTGAAAGAGGATAAATTTACTTTAGCTCATAGTTTGTAGATATTTCAGTCCATAGTTAGCTGGCTCCGGCAGGAAGGCATGACATAGGCACATGGCAGAGGAATGCTGCTCACTGGTTGGCAGACAGGAAGGAGAGTGACTGAAAGGAGGAACCAGAAATGGGAGATAATACCTTTCTACACCAGGCCTGTAGTGACTGCTGCTTCTGACCAGCTCTTCCTCCTAACAGCTTTCCTAATCCAATCTCCTTTGAAAGTGCCACTATGAGACTTGGGGGTGGAATCCAGAGAGAAACTAGAGCATCCTTATTGGTATATTTGATCTGTTTAAAATCCAGCTTTTGGTGTCATTGATCTTGTTTTGTAATTCTTTTATCTTCCATCTCATTGGAAGTTTTTATTATAGTACTTTATTATAGTACTTGCATCTTTCTGCTTCAGGTTTCATTTGTTTTAGGCTTGGTCATTGAGTTTGGAAATTTCTTCTTTTCCAGCATAAACTCCTAATGTTATAATTTTGTCTCTTAAGTACTACTTCACCTATATCCTACAGAGTTTTAAATTTTACTGTGTATATTTAAGATATACAACCTGGCATTAATGTACACAGATAGTAAAAGGTGTCTCCTCTAAATGGTCATATGCTGCATTTTGATTCTCATTTACTTCAGAATACTTTCTAATTTATCTTCTGATTTGCTCTTTGACTCAAATGTTTAGGTTTTTTTTTTTTTTTTTTTTTGAGACAGGATCTTGCTTTGTAGTTCAGGCTGGCTCTGAGCTCACTATGGAGCCCAGGCAAGCCGCCGCAAACTCAGCAATCCTCTTGTCTCTGCCTCCCGAGTGCTGGGATTACAGGCGTGAGCCACCACGCCCAGCACTGTGGTATGCGGTGTTGATTGTTGGTGCGCGTGAGTCTCCACGCCCAGCATTATATGTGGTTACCAGGGATCTAACTCAGGACCTTGCGCTTGCACGGCAGGTGGCAGAACCACTGAGCTAACCCTCTGGCCCATGTTTAGGTATTTTTGAAAACTTGCATACATATGAAGATTTTCAAATACTTTTATTGTATTTCTAACATAATTCATATTACATTATCTTACTTCACATTTGTTAAAATTATTGAGACTTATTCTATAGCTCAGACTGTGGTCTATGGTAAATGTCACACTTGAGGAGAATGTATATATTGTGCTGATGGTGAGTGTTTATATGATTAGGTCAAGTAGATAATAGTGTCATTTAGGTTTTACATATTCTTAATGATTACTTTGGCTAATTGTCTTATTAGAGGAAGTGTTGACATTTTTGAGTACAATCATAAATTTGTCTTTTATTCTTTTTCCTTCATGTATTCTGAGGTCTGTTGTTCTGTATATACCATAATAAAACTTTAAACTTTTTGGGCCATAAATCTTTTGTTTATTTTGCAGCTGTGCATTCTTTGGGTATAGTGCAAAATCAGTCACACTACTGGATTAACAAATAAGGGTGCCTGTGTTCCAGTGAGATTTTTGTTAACAATAACAGGCAATGGTATGAGTTTGACCTTCAGTAAATAGTTTAATAACTCCTATTTCACTTACTTCTTTAAGTAAAGTTATAAGATTAATAATAGTTGTTTAAGGTCTAGCTTATGAATAATTTGTGGTTTGTTTTCATTGATTAAGTTTTCTCCTATCTATGGATCTTTTCTTCCTTCTTTACATGTTTTGTGACTTTTAAATTGGGTGTGAGACACTGTGAATTTTATGTTATTGGGTGATGGATTTTAATGTATGTCTTTAAAAAGTGTTAGGTTATGTTTTAAGGTATAGTTAAGATTAGTTTGATCCTTTGGAATCTTGCTCTTAAATTTTGTTATGGCAAATCCCACATAGTCTTTTCTCTGAAACTAAGCCCCCTCCAGCCATTGCCTAATGCATAATGCAGTCTCTATTCCTTGCTTTTGTGGGAATATGTACTACTCTCACTAGGATGTGAGTGCTAGGAATTGAAGCTAGGGATTTCTCCTGGTCCCTCCATGGGTAGCTTCCTTTTGTACATATGCAGAGTAGTTCTTGAGCGGTCCTCTCTGTGGATCTCCACACCCTCACTTTGTGCCACATCATCTTGTTTGGGACTCACTCTGCTCCATGACTTCTAGTTGTTGTTGGAAACTGAGAAAGAAAACAAGGAGGCACGCAAATAGGATAAAACAGGATAAAACAGCTTTACTCTAAGAGGACTGAGCTCCCTCCCCTAAAGCGGATTTAGAAATTTGGCCCTGAGCTAAATTCTACCTCCCCTTTCATGGGGGCTTTATAATCTATTATCTCATTCTTTGATGCTCTGGTTAGTTTTAGTATATGTGCTGCCGAAGCGGGCATGATGCTCTGGTTAGTTTAAACAAGCATTTTAGTGCCTGCAAAAGTTACAAGGGAAATAAATCCACCTAGGCAAAATGTTTCTTCTCCTGAAGTCAGTGTGTTATCTTCTAGGAAGCAAGCAGTAAACATAAATTGCAACTTCAGAGGAGAAGGGGAACAGATGTCCTGCCTTTTTTTATGCTTCAGTCAGCTTAATTCAGAGAGAGCTGGGGTCAGAAGTGGTCAAGGTGTCTTGTCTTATCTGTTTCTTTCTCTGCTAGATTCCTTCCTTTGTTTTTAAGGATAATTCCTTATCCTTGGTTTTTCCATCTATTCTTACTGTTCAGTACCAGCATCTGATAATGTACAGCCAGTACCCTCTGGTGTACAAACTTTGTATATGTGCTGCTGAAGCGAGCACTGGTGTACAAACTTTGATATCCACATGGGCCAAATATAAGCAGCAGGGTGATTAAAATTAAGGGCTCATAACTGGGCCTATTTAAGTCTTCTACCCTGAGAAGGAGAAGTTAATACCATAATTTCAATTCTCAGTTCTGGATTTGTTACCCAAAACCTTAATGTACTTTTTTTGAATTTGTCTAGTGACTCTTGTACCATGCTGGATTTATTGGCAAAGTAACAGCACTCCAGAACAGGCAAGTTCCTCCTCTCTGTGCTGTGAACAAGTTGAGAGCATGTCTATTCTGAAGCACAACATATGCAAGTGAATCTAGTTGAGTCTGAAAGGCCTGAAGAGCACCTCAAATTTTCTCAAGATCTTTCCTGATTTCTTGCCCTAAAGAAATATATTCTTGCTGCCCAAGTCGAAAGCTGTAGCACTCAAAGCCAGACTCCTGGCTCTAGCAAGCCCTGCTTATATGGGTGTGATAACAAGATCTCTTTTCATTTTTATGGGACTGGGGGGTGATTTGAAGTGGCACTCTTCATTGTTACAGGCGTATAAATTGACAAATTAGGGGTCAGGATTCCTAAAGCACAGAGGTCTGCTGATTTTTTAAGATAGCTCTTGAAATACACTATTTTTACAAATAAAGTCTCATTTGGAGCAGGATAATGCGTTTCAGTTCTCAGTGAAGAGATGTTTGTACAGAAAGCTGTTACATTTTGAGTTTTTTGATCACCAATAAAACAGGTGCTATTTCCAATTACTTCAGAAGGATATTGGAGTAAGGAAGACATCGTGGCTTTTGCTGTAAGCAAGGGAAGGTCACTAGTTAACCCTATGGCTTGGCAAGCCATCATAGTGAGTGGGGCACAAAGCCAGCAATCAGAAGGCTATTTTTCATCTGCCTGTAGCAGAAGAGCATAGTGAGTATCACTTACTAAGTTAATCATATCAATTCCTGTATAATTCTTGGGGCACCCCTTTAGAAGAGTTTCAGTTTCCTGAAGGGCTAGAGTTCTTCCTATCTCTGGGAAATCCTTTCTCCATGTTTTCTTAAGGTCCACTTTATTGTCTTTTGAGGGCTTTGTCCAACCCTATGTTGGGATCTGTAAAAACTTGAAGGGTTTTTCTTCTCAGCCAGTTTGAGTCCTGTGGATTAGCTGTGTACATGTTGATGAAATTACATCACCTCAAGATGATTGCAGTTGCTAGTAGCTCTGGGAATGCTAGAACTATTTAACCATATCTGGATTTTATCTGAACAGTAAGTCTTTTCTTCAGAGTATCTCTCACAATCAGACGTTACCCCAGAGCCTCCAGAGTGTTCTTTTTGGCAAACATCAAAGGAACGAGCAACAGGAAGTAGAGAAGGAAGACAAGGAGGCATGGAAGTGGGGTAAAACAGGAAAGCTTTACTCCTAGGAGGACTGAGCTCCCCTAAAGTAGATTTGGAAGTTTGGCCCTGAGCTAAATTCTACCTCCCCTTTTATAGGGGCTTTATAATCTATTATCTCATTCTTGGATGCTCTGGTTAGTTTAAACAAGCATTTTAGTGCCTGCAAAAATTACAAGGGAAATAAATCCTCCTAGGCAAAATGTTTCTTCTCCCGAAGTCAGTGTGTTATCTTATAGGAAGCAAGCAGTAAACATGAATTGCAACTTTAGAAGACGAGGGGAATGAACAGTCCTGCCTTCTTTCCCACTTCAGTCAGTTTAATTCACAGAGAGCTGGGGTTAGCAGTGGTCAAGGTGTCTTACCTTGTCTTACCTCTCTGCTACATAGTTACTCTGGCCTTCCCAAGCCCTGATTCTCATAGTCTAAACTCAAGTCATTAATTCTGTTTACCTTTCTTGTGGTATCACCTGGGATGGTATCTGGCAGAAGCTGGGACAGTTTTGCTTTATTATTTGTCTTATGGATTACAGGGTTTTTTTTTTCTTTTTTGAGACAGGGTCTTGCTTTATAGTTCAGGCTGGCCCTGAGCTCACTATGTAGCCCAGGCAAGCCTTGAATTTACAGCAATCCTCCTGCCTCTGCCTCCTGAGTGCTGGGATTACAGGCATGAACCACCATGGCCAGCATTATGGTATGTGGTACTGATTGCTGGTGGGTGTGAGTCACCATGCCCAATATTGTTGTATGTGGTTACAGGGGATAGAATTCAGGACCTTGTGCTTGCTAGGCAGGCACCAGAACCACTGATCTAAATCTCTGGACCCTTAAGGATTACAGTTTTGAGTTGTGCAGTGTTCATTGTTTAAAAACTGCACCCCCCATATATTTTGTCTGTTTTCTAGTTGTTATGTCTGTGCAATTCCAACCCAGTTAATCTTTTGTGGGGAGAAGTAGAAATTACTCTTTTCATTTTCTCTTGAATTGACTCTACTCAGGCTTAGTTTGCAGCCCTCTCCTGAACTTGATTTTTAAAACTTTAGTAGTATTTCATATGTTGCATAATAATAGAGGCATGTTCTGAGAAATGCATTATTAGGTAGTTTTGTTGTGTGACCATGGTCAGTTGTACTTACACAGATCTATTTTGTGTATGTCCACCACTAGTATGGCCTCTTTCTTGCAATCAGGGGACTGAGAAACATGAGGACTATGAGGCTGCTCCTGGCATAAACCAGTATGCTGTTGTACACTGACTTATTTAACAAAATAAATAGACGTAACCTCTCAATGACATAATAAATTCGTGAACTAGAAACAAAGATTTTTTTAACATTGTCAAGATTGTGCACTATATATAATTGTATATGCTATATACTTTCATAGGACTGGTGTGTAATAAATTTGCTTATACCAGTATCACCACAAATACCTAGGAATTTATAATGGTTATAGCATTACTGGGCAATAGGACTTCTTCAGCTTTATTATGGTACCATCTTTATTATATTCAGGCCATTACAGTACCTGACTGGAGGTGATCACTTCTCTTTGCTTAAAAAACTACTCAGTTTCTTGGAACTACTTTCTTTTGTGCTTATCTCCTTCTTTATTTCTTCTTTAGTCTCATTTTCTAAGTCTTCCTTATCTTTTCAAATTCTAAGCCTTGGAGAATCCCAGAACTCAGTTCTTGGACCTTTTTCTTCTACATTTGTACTCAATCTCTAATATCATCCAGTCTCGTGATTTAAAAAATCTTTAGGAGCTCGCTTTGGCAGCACATATACTAAAAAATCTTCTTTAGGCTAATGAGCCCTAGGTTTGATATCCAATTTCTGGGCTCTTCTATGACTTCCAGATTCATACACATTTTCTTATAAGGAACATTCTTATAAGGAACATTGAGGTTCACATTCTTGATCCTTTCATAAAAATAAAGCATATTAACTATATTTAATAACCAAAATGTGATTAAATCCAGCCTTCTGCATTTCAGTCAAATGATGTCTTTTCTTCCAGATGCTCATTTAGTCAAATTCTTTCACCTTCTATTTTGAAGTGTATTTAGAATCAGTTATTCTAATCACCTGAGCTATCATTTCCCCAAATCATCATCTCTTATGTGGACTATGACATTAACTGGTCTCCTTTCTTTTACCCTTGTCCTCCCAGTGATCTCTTCTCATTTGGTGTTTAAAACAATTTTTAACAAGAAGTCAGCCTGTCAGTCCTGCTCCCAGGCTTCTTACTTTACCAAATGAAACATGAATAAAATACCACAGAACTAAAAGTGTAATGTGACCTTGGCCTCTGGCTAGCTCTTTCACTTTTTTTCCTATTACTCTTCCTCTTGCTCCCTGTGTTCTACTTACATTATTCTCTTTGTTCTTTTTCAAACTTACCAGGGCATCTTTTTACTTCTTGGGTTGTCCTATTAGATAGTCTCATGGTTCATTTTGTTATGCTCTTTAGGCCTTTGTTTAAAATGTCATCTTATAGTGCTCGCTTCGGCAGCACATATACTAAAATGTCATCTTATAAATGAGGCTTTGCCAGACCACTCTATATAAAGTAGCATTTGCTTCTTTTCATCACATTCATATTCCATCTTCCTGTTACAGTGTATATTTGTATTATAGCTTTATTACCTGGCTATATATAGATGTTTGTTTCTATAGTGTATAAGGTCCATGAACGAGGGATTTTAATTTATTTTTCTTTTTTTCTTGATGTTGTATTGCCATATACTCAGCTCCTAGAAAAGTTTCTGGCCTAGAGTAGATCATCAGTAAATATTTGTTGAATGGATGAATCTTAAGAACATCCTTTGAAATGAATACTTTTTAATAAAATGATATCCACTAGATGGCATTGTTTTCAAACTCATATACATCCTCTCTGGAAAAAAGACCTTTAAGCAAAAGAAATTGTTGTGATGAAGATTGTTGTAAGAAATTACTGGGATTATGATGAGGCATATAGAATACTACATTTACATTTTTTCAAAAATAAAGATCATTTGGAAATGCTTATAGAAAGCTGTAGTGTTCTGGTGGATAAGTGATCATTCAATGCAGTTGTTTAACATGGTAACTGATTATTTAATGTAACTGTGTTATTTAATGTAACTGTGAACAGGGGTAGTTTATGTCAATACACTGACAGCCAGTTGACTGACTATTCTCAGTCCACAGGCTGAAATCCAACTTGGTGATGGAGGGCAGAAAATTATTTTTGCTTGTCAGCTGAGCCATTATTGCCAATAGATTAGCTATTGCCAGTCTGATTCTTTTTTTTTTTTTTTTTTGCTTTTTGAGACAGGGTCTCGCTTTGTAGTTCAGGCTGGCCCTGAGCTCACTATGGTGCCCAGGCAAGCCGCCGCGAACTCAGCAATCCTCCTGTCTCTGCCTCCCCAGTGCTGGGATTACAGGTGTGAGCCACCATGTCCGGCATTGTGGTATGCGGTGTTGATTGTTGGTGGGCGTGTCTCCACGCCCAGCATTATATGTGGTAACCGGGGATCGAACTCAGGACCTTGCACTTGTGAAGCAGGCGCCGGAACCACTGAGCTAACCCTCCGGTCCCCCAGTCTGATTCTTGATCAACTATGTATTGAAACTTTGAGAAACTTCTTTGCTTCTGGCAGAATTTTCTGGTCAAAACCATACCTATATTTTAAAAATTGGTGTTTTATGTTTTAAGCTTACTTCTCTAACACCAGACTCAACCAGTAGTTGCCCTAGCAGAAGAATTTGCATATTTCTGCCAGGTCCTCCAAATGTGCCTATTTGCTGTCCTGGCTTTCCTTATCCCTGTTTCCTGTTCTAAGCCTTCTGCCCCCAGAGCACTTCTGACTGGTTACCCGACCCATCTTTTCTCACTGTGCACCTTTTCAATAGTGTTATTTTTTTTCTTTCTTTTTTTTGAATCCTTTATTGGTACATTTTTTTTTTTGAGACAGGGTCTCGCTTTGCAGTTCAGGCTGGCCCTGAGCTCACTATGTAGCCCAGGCAAACCTCGAACTCAGCAATCCTCCTGTCTCTGCCTCCCCGAGTGTTGGGATTACAGGCGTGAGCTACCATGCCTGGCACTGTGGAATGTGGTGCTGATTGCTGGTGGGCGTGAGTCACCACGCCCAGCATTGTTGTATGTGGTTACCAGGATTGGAACTCAGGACCTTGCGCTTGCGAGGCAGGCGCCAGAACCTCTGAGCTAAATCTCTGGCCCTATTGGTACATTTTATATACAGCTCACAATCACACACAACATTGGGGAATTTGTACCAGTATATGACACAAGTTAATTCTCATTTTTTAAAAACTTGAATTCTTAATTGGCACATTTTATATACATCTCACAATAAAACATAACATTGGGGAATTTGTACCAGTATATGACACAAGTTAATTCTCATTTTTACCCACGTCCCTACCCACCCACAACTCCCCACCCCTTATATACATGTTCTTTCATTTTCTTTCCAAATCAATTTATTCTTTCCCCTCATTATGTCCCCACACCAAATTCTCTTTAGATATTTCCTATTTTACAAAAATTACCATATATTCTAGAACTCATTTACATTCTCTAGGGTTCTCATACCAAAGAAAAGATATGGTATTTGCATATCTGTGATATATTTATTTCATTTATTAGTGTGTCCTCCAGGTGTATCCATTTGCACATAAATGAATGGAACTTGTCATTTTTCATGGTAGAGTAATACTCCATTTAATAAAAAAGTACATCTTCTTTATCCATTCTCCAGTTGATGGGCATTTGGGTTGCTTCCAAGATTGGGCTGTCATGAACTGAGCTGCTATGAGCAAGGGTGGACATATGTCTTTCCAATGTGATTTTTAAAAATTCCTTTGAGTATATTCCTAGCAGGGTAATAGCAGGGTCAAAGGAGACCTCTAGTCCCAATTTTCTGAGGAATCTCTACAATGGTTGCACAAGTCTAAAATCCCACCAACTTCAATAGTGTTCTTAATCCCGAAGAATTTTCCTGTTCATGTTCAATCTAATTGTTCCCATTTGTTCAAAATATACTTTAATAAAGTTGTTGACTAGTTTTTTTTTTTTTTTTTTGAGACAAGGTCTCGCTTTTGTAGTTCAGGCTGGCTCTGAGCTCACTATGTAGCCCAGGCAAGCCTTGACCTCAGCAGTCCTCCTGCCTCTGCTGGGATTACAGGCATTAGCCATCATGCCCAGCATTGTGGGGTGTGGTACTGATTGCTGGTGGGTGTGAGCCACCATGCCCAATATCATATCATTGTGTGTGGTTACCGGATCGAACCAGGGACCTTGCACTTGCTAGGCAGGCGGTGGAACCACTGAGCTAAATCTCTGGCCCAGTTGTTGATTAGTTTTAGTTTTTTCTTCTCTTTTTCCTGTTTTAGATTTTCCCCTTTCATTTCTGATTATAGCATTTGTAAGGAGTTTATTTTATTCATCTCTTTAAAGTTTTCAGCCTCTTCCACTGTTTAGAGATTAAGACACTGTGCTTTTGTACTTTGTGTCTCCAAATGAAACATAAACTATAGGGTGGTTTTTGTATTTACAGTCTCTCCAGTCTGATTGGATGGCTGAGTGTAGGGGGTAAAGTGTCATTTTAAATAGAGGACAATTACACTGAAAGAGTTGTATTTTTGAACAGTTTGAACTGAAATACTTGTAAATTCTAGTAATGATCTCTGTGTCTTTTATTGATGAAGATAGTTGTCTTTATTTCATCATGTCATTCTTTTTTTTTTTTTTTGAGACAGGGTCTCGCTTTGTAGTTCAGGCTGGCTCTGAGCTCACTATGTAGCCTAGGCAAGCCTCGAACTCAGCAATCCTCCTGTCTCTGCCTCCCGAGTGCTGGGATTACAGGCGTGAGCCACTACGCCCGGCACTGTGGTATGCGGTATGATATTGATTGTTGGTGGGCGTGAGTCTCCACACCCAGCATTGTTTGTGGTTTCCGGGGATCGAACTCAGGATCTTGCGCTTGCGAGGCAGGTGCCGGAACCACTGAGCTAACCCTCCGGCCCCATCATGTCATTCTTTTGTTCTGAGCCTACCCTATCTATGAGATAGAGCTTTGCAATTAGAATTCAGTATTTAGGAGGTCATTATAACTGGATAGCATTAATTTGTTTAGATAATGTTCTCTTTACCAAGGAACCATTAAATAGCATTTATTCATGTGAATTTAGCTTTAATTGAGAAAGCACATTTTTATGGAATGGGACATGGAGATATTACTGATATTATTGTTAGGATGATGATATACTCTGCTTTTCAGATGTACATAGTTCATTCAAGAAAATTAAAGCATTTTTATTATTTCCTGATATACCTTACAGTCCTTAAAATATTATATTTATTTTTTAAAAATAATGGCAAAATACATTTGAAAAAAGTAAAAGTGAAGAATAAGGGAGAAACTGGCTGTGGAGAAAACCTTGGGCCAAATGAAAGAGCAAAAAGCAAGATAAGAGAACACCCTGGAGAAAGCAGGGTGGGCTGTCATGAGGAAAGCCACAATAGAGTGTGATATTTATGAAAACATCTATTTCCTAAAAAAACTCAGAGATGTTTGCCCAAGATTAGAGGAGACCTAAAAGTCCTGTTGATCTCATGCTTTGACTGTCAACCTCTTTATTTAAAAAGAAAAGTTTGCATTGAAAATGTGTATTTAAAGCCATTTTGCTTATATCTACCTTATTGATTAGGCTTGTGTTTCACAAGTAAAATTCATTAGATGTTCAGCAATATGACTTCAGATATCACTGAATATTTTCTCTTGTGGTACTTCCCTCCTCACAGACTGATCCAGATAGCAGAATTTCGTTTTCCTACATATTTTAGCAGTGAAGAAAAATTACTTTTGACAAGTACCAAAGTTCATGTTTACCGAGAACTTACCTGTGAAGAAGTTCTACAAAGGTATGCTGTTTTAGATTTTAATATTTAAGTAACACTTTGAAGATTTAGGTTTTTTTTTTTGTTTGTTTGTTTTTTTTGAGATAGGGTCTCGCTTTGTAGGTCAGGCTGGCCCTGAGCTCACTATGGTGCCCAGGCAAGCCGCCGCGAACTCAGCAATCCTCCTGTCTCTGCCTCCCGAGTGCTGGGATTATAGGCGTGAGCCACCACGTCCAGCATTTTTGTGGTATGCGGTGTTGATTGTTGGTGGGCGTGTCTCCACACCCAGCATTATATGTGGTTACCGGGGATTGAACTCAGGTCCTTGGGCTTGCACGGCAGGTGCCGGAACCACTGGGCTAACCCTCCGGCCCTTTTGTTTTGTTTTTTGAGACAGGGTCTCACTTTGTGGTTCAGGCTGGCCCTCAGCTCACTATGTAGCCCAGGCAAGCCTCGAACTCAGCAATCCTCCTGTCTCTGCCTCCTGAGTTCTGGGATTACAGGCGTGAGCCACCAAGCCCGGCACTGTGGTATGTGGCATTGACAGCTGGTGGGTGTGAGTCACCATGCCCAGCATTGTATGTGGTTACTGGGGATCGAATTTAGGACCATGCGGTTATGAGGCAGGCGCCAGAATTACTGAGCTAAATCTCCGGCCCTGAAGATTTAGTTTTTATCTTTTACATTTTATACCTCTGAAGAGAAGCAATTTGTATATATTAGGATTGTGAGAAATCTTTCAATTTTCTTTTTTATTTTCTGGAACCTCTTGAATTATTTCTTTAAAAATAAAAAATGGTAAATGAATAAAATGTTTCAGATGATTATTGAAGTGGTAGATCAATTGTCTATTGTTCCATTAACAAATTATTTCAAAGTTACCAGTTTAAAATAGTAAACATATTATCTTTCATAATTTCTAACAGTTAATTATCTGGGAGTTTCTCAGTTGGGAATTTCTATCTCCAAATTGCTCAAGAGATTATAGTTAAGCTGCTGGCTGTGGCTGTGTCATCTCAAGGCTTGCTGGGCTGGCAAGGCTTCCAGGCTTACTCATGTGGTGTTTTTCAGTCCTCTCAATCTGGCTCTGTGAGCTTCTCCACTGAATTTCATCATGGCAGCCTGCTTGTCCCGTAGTGAGTGATCTGAGAGTAGACAAATGAAAGTGTGTCTGAGATGGTGGTTGTAGTCTTGTTGTAACCTGCTCTCATAACTGGTGTGCCATCATTTTGTTGAATACTGTTGGTCATACAGACCAACACACATACAGTATGGGAGAGGAGGGGGTATGGTATACTAGAAAGTAGGGATAATTGGGACCTTTCTGAAGACTGGTTACCACAGTAATTTCACTCTTAATTGGAGGACCTCAAAATTTCTCAACTAAATGCAAATATTTTGCTCTATTTTCAGAAAAATGCAGTATATGTAGCACAGAATAAGTTATTTTTACTGAATTTTTGCTGTCAGCACTGTAACTTAGGGAAGACCAGTTTGCTGTTGTTTTAAAGTTGGTTAACTTTTGCAGTGGTTTTAAAATTATATTTTAAGTTTGTATGTTTTTAAATTCTGCTGTTACAGGATAGAATCTTTGGAAGAAGAAATTATTTCAAAAAAAGTTAAACTTGTGATTATTGACTCAATTGCTTCCGTGGTCAGAAAGGAATTTGATACACAACTTCAAGGCAATATGAAAGAAAGAAACAAATTTTTGGCAAAAGGAGCATCCTTATTGAAGTATTTGGCTGAGGAATTTTCAATCCCAGTAAGTTTTTAAAAAAATTTTACATTAAATTTACTGGCTTTTAGTGTCCAGTAGTAAAATTAGCAGAAGATGTGAAAGAGATGAGTTTTCTTTAAAAGGCAGCATAGTTTAATTGTTGTAGAAAGTGTCATTATTTTCTTGAATTAGTTTATCTTCTGAATTACAGCGATATTTTTGTTCATGAACTTGATTTTCTCCATGATTTTGGTCACAAACTGAGTTGGATGAGAACTGAATCAAATTCATTGATTAAGTTTACTGTTGACCTTATGGGAGAATTTGAGAGAATTGAGTTTGTGAAACAAGCCTGGAACTCAGCAATCCTCCTGCCTCTGCCTCCTGAGTGCTAGGATTATAGGCGTGAGCCACCATGCCCGGCATTGTGGAATGTGGTATTGATTGCTGGTGGGCATGAGTCACCATGCCCAGCATTGTATGTGGTTACTGGGATCGAACTCAGGACCTTGCGCTTGCGAGGCAGGCGCCAGAACCACTGAGCTAAATTTCCAGCCCTATAATTTGTCTTTAAATGTTTCCATAGTCAACTTTTTTTCTATCTTGTCATTTACTTATTGTGCATGTTTTATATTATTTGTTATACTGAGATAGCTATTAAGTAGTAGAGTTTCATGGAAATTTCCAGGTTTATTTCTATAGAGTTTCTTTCTTTTTCTTTTCATTTCTTCCTTCCCTACTGAACCCACTGTCTTTCTTTATCTCCTTCTCTTTTTGCAGTTTTGGGGCTCCAGTATCACTTAGCTACATCCCTATCCCTTTTCATTTTTTATTTTGAGAGAGAACCTTGCTAAGTTGCCTGGGTTGGTCTTGAATTTGTGATTTTTTTTTTTTTTTTTGCCTTAAACTCCTCTGTAGCTGGAGATTGCAAGCTTGCAACACTACACTTCAGTGGAATTCCTTTTATTTCAACATTTCTCAGTTTTATAAATATTTTGGCTTGAAATTCTGTGTTATTTGGTTCAGTGCTGTTTTGTACACAGTGTGATTAAGTTTGCTTCAAATAGTGAATGCTTAAATTCCTTTAATGAATGTTGGGGTATTAGTAATGACAGTGCCATTAGGCACTGTCGGTGTGGTTTTCAGTTGTGGGCATTATGATTAAGAAAACTGAAGATGAGGGAATATTGGAAAGATTTATGGTGAACAGACTACAGTATGGAAATGTGTGCCAAGTTACACTTTTATGTACAGTACATAGAAGAGTACTTGTTCGACAGCATCAGCAACATTTGGTATTGTTAGTCTTTCAATTTTAGTTATGTTTTATTTTTTAAAAAAAAAATCATGTGCTATAAAGTTTATCTAAGCACAATCATCTAAATTTTCATGTAGTTGGTTAAAATATTAAATTTAAATTCATATTTTCCCTTATCCTTTGAATAAGGGAATCTTTTTTTTTTTTTTTTTCTTTTTGAGACAGGGTCTCGCTTTGTAATTCAGGCTGGCCCTGAGCTCACTATGTAGCCCAGGCAAGCCTCGAACTCAGCAATCCTCCTGCCTCTGCCTCCCGAGTGCTGGGATTACAGGCATGAGCCACCACGCCCAGCTCTAAAAATATTTTATAGTGATAGTTGATTAAATGGAAGTTTATGTATGTTTGCTTATTTTATTAAATCACATGGTTCCTTGTCATAAGTCCATTGCAAATAAGAAATTCTCTTTTCCTTTTAAATAGTAATTGCAGGTTAAAACTTTTCATTTTTTTCCCCCTGAGCTGCTTTGTCGTCTGAGAAAGGGATACTGCTCTTCTTTGTTTTTGATAGTGCCTTCAAAAAGAATAGGTAGTCTGTACCTCCACATTTTTCTGTCTTTCTTTGTCTCTCTGTTTAGTGGTAATTGTAGAATATACTGCATTGTTTTATAATAGGGTGGTATTGTTTTTGTGACAGGTAAGTATATGCTTTAAAAGCCTTTGAAAATACTTCTTTTATGAAACATTAGAATTTCTCTAATTAACTCATTTAAATGGAAAATTGTGAACTTTTGAGCTCCTGTACTATACTTTGAATAAGTGGCTTAAGGTGAAACTAAATTTCTTAAAAACAATGTGTTGTTTTCTAGTTCATTTTACTTTTCAAATTAGCAAAACTTGTGCCTCCTTGCCATTCCTCAAACACGCCTAGCTTCAAGCCTGTGAGAGGTGGTACACTATGTAGAAATCTGTTGTTTTTTCTATGTGTGAACAATGAACAGTTGAAAATTGAAACCCTATGCTATTTATAAGAGCACTAAAATATGAAATTCTTAGGGACAAATATAATATCTAAAATTTTTATGATGAAAACTATAAAACTGATCAAAGAAGATTTTTTTTTTTTTGGTTTTGAAATGGGAGCTATGTTTCTCAGGCTGGCCTCAAATTTGTCTTCCTCCTGCCTTTGCCTCCTGAGTGGCTGGATCACAGGCACATGCCACCATGCCTGCCTGAAGAAGACCTAAATACATTGTGGAGACTTACTCTGTGCTCCTAGATTTGGGACTCTGCAGTAGGTTGGTGGCTAAAGGTCGATGGTGGAGTATGTGCTTAGCCTACTGAAGCCCTGGGTTCAGTCCCTAGCACCAAAACAAACTTCAATTTGTCAGGATATCAGTTCTCTCCAACTGTATGAATTCAGTACTTATTTCTAATCAGAATCTTAGATGCTGTTGGTAGAAGTCAAGATGGCTGTGAAATTTATGTAGAAAAGCAGAAAATTGACATTAACCAAGAAAATGTGTGAAAAGGAGAGTATAGTTGAAGGACTCAAACTACCTGATTTTAAGTATTACTGTAAAGTCACATTAGTTAAGACTTATATAAATGAGAGTACAGACCCTTGAGTAATGGAACAGAAATAAATATAGTTCAGAAATAAACTCTTAGGTTTATAAATAATTAATTTTCAACAGAGATATTTAGGTAATTTCATGAAAAGGGAACAGTTTTCAACAAGTGGTGCTGGGACAACTTTGTTTCCATATGCACAAAATGAAATCTTGATTAATTCCTTGTACCATTACATAAATTAACACAAATTTGGCCATGTACTATAATATAAAATCTAGAACTATAAAAACTCTAGAAGAAAACATAAACACAACTTTTTTTTTTTTTTTTTGCTTTTTGAGACAGGGTCTCATGTTGTAGTTGAGGCTGGCCCTGAGCTCACTATGGTGCCCAGGCAAGCCGCTGCGAACTCAGCAATCCTCCTGTCTCTGCCTCCCGAGTGCTGGGATTATAGGCGTGAGCCACCACGTCCAGCATTTTTGTGGTATGTGGTGTTGATTGTTGGTGGGCGTGTCTCCACACCCAGCATTATATGTGGTTACCGGGAATTGAACTCAGGACCTTGCGCTTGCGAGGCAGGCGCCGGAACCACTGAGCTAACCCTCCGGCCCTAAACACAACTTTTTGTGGCCCTGGGTTAGGGAAAGATTTTTTAGACAGGACAAAAAGCCTGTCCATAAAAATCAGTTCTTTCTGGGCCAGAGATTAAGCTCATTGTTTCCAGTGCCTGGCTCGCAAGTGCAAGGTCCTGAGTTCAATTCCTGGTAACCACATACAACAATACTGGGTGTGGTGAGCCATCCCCACCAGCAATCAGTACCGCATACCACAAATGCTGGGTTTGGTGGCTCAAGCCTGTAATCTCAGCACTTGGGAGGCAGAGGCAGAAGGATTGCTGAGTTGGAGGCTTGCCTGGGCTACATAGTGAGCTCAGGGCCAGCCTGAACTACAAAGTGAGACCCTGTCTCAAAAAAAAAAAAAAAAAATCAACGCTTTCTGTTTTTTGAAGACATGTTAACTTTATATTTTGGCAAGTAAAATATAAGAATAGTCAAAACTCAGTAATAGAAAAATCTAGTTTTTATCTTTAATAATTTTTTTTAGGTTTTTGAGACAGGGTCTTTCTTTGTAGTTTATGCTGGCCCTGAACTCACGATAAAGCCCAGGCTACCCTCAAACTCACAGCAATCCTCCTGCCTCTGCCTCTGAGTGCTGGGATTACAGGTGTGAGCCACCATGCCCAGCACTGTGATATATAGTACCAGGATCAAACTCCAGACTTTGTGTTTGACAGGCAGATGCTGGAACCACTGAGCTAAATCCCTGGCCCAACAATTGAGATTTAAAATGGGCCAATGATTCCAATAAACACTTTAGCAGAGAAGATATGTAGATGGTAAATAAACTCATGAGACAACATTCAAAACTATTAGTTATTAGGGAAATGGAATTTAGAATCACAATGAAATATCACACATCTATTAGCATGAAGAAGGGAAAAAAATGTAGGCTGTTGAGGTTGTAGGACGGTCTAGTTCTCGTATGTACTGAAGGACAGCAATGCTAGATTGTAGAGCCAGTTGGGAAACATTGACAGTTTGTCATAAAGTTAGGCGTATACTTATATATAACCCAGGAGTCTTTCTCTGAGGTATTTATTTACCCAAAGAAATGATGATATATACTCATACATAAATCTGTATGTGTAGATGTAGTAGCTTTATCTCCACCAAAAACAACCCAAATGTTCACATGGAATTCATATAACTGAGCAATATATTTTAGTCTCTCACTAGGTTTGTTGTACAAGGAACTGATCAAAAAGTGCAGTGTGAATTTAAATAAAAGTTATTACAATAAAAGGCACTAATTACCCTCAAAATAGTCTTTCTGGCCTATCTGATGATCATGCCACTTTCTGAAGCAGTTCTCTAAGTACTCTTTTTTATCTTCATGAGACATCAAAAATACGGTGAATTCTGCTGCCAAATGCCATCAGTGGAAAGGCAAGCTGTGAAACATTATAGACCTGGCACAGTGTGATTTCTGGCTCTTCCTCAGAGTCAAAATGACTGT
This sequence comes from Thryonomys swinderianus, assembly GCA_004025085.1. Lineage (NCBI taxonomy): Eukaryota > Metazoa > Chordata > Mammalia > Rodentia > Thryonomyidae > Thryonomys > Thryonomys swinderianus. The sequence goes on along the minus strand of PVIC010007299.1, from coordinate 4,344 downwards.
GGAAGCGAAGGATTTTGAATCAGTTCAGGTCACTGAGGTGGGCACAGAACTGGAGGATAGGACTTCTGTAGCTGCCTAAGAAAGTGGTGACAGTGACATGAAAAGTGCATTTGGTGTGAGGAGTATTTGGTGTGGGGGATTCAGGGCAGTGTGTCTTTTACTGTAATATATTTTAAAAAATTGAAGCATTCACTCTGTTTTTCAGTAACACCTCTGATGATATGTTAATGCTAGGAGGTTGATACTAACTAGGGGGGCTCTTTTATCATTCTTCTTTGGCTTTAATTTCCATAACTTCAACAAAAGGAAATTATTAAGTTTGCTTACTCAGTGAGCTTTAATTTTAGTAGGTCAGGCTTTGCTGAGCAGCTTTCTCTTAAAACATTTTGCTGTTGTCTTCAGAATCCTGGAGCAAATTATTGAGGCCTGTAATAGCCTTTGAAATTAATATTGCAGTTTTTTTCCCCAGTTATAGAAGTAGTAAATTGCTGAACACTTACTAGTAAAAAACAGTGTGACAGTTCCTTAGACTCTTAATTTTTAACTTTTCTTTCATGGACATTTTTTCTTTCTTTTTTAACCCATCTTTTTGTTGATGCTGTTAATCATATTTGGAAAATTTTCAAGCATTGCCAGCACATTGGAGATTGCTGGAAATACAGGCCTTAATGAAAATGCTGAGGCAAATTTTAAAAATCTGAAATATTTCAGTTTCATCTCAGATAGTTTCAAATTCAAAGACAAATCAGTAATTTATATTTAATTAAATTTATCTATTTTTGCACTGCTGAGGGTTGAACAGGGTCTCCATGCTAGGCAAGCACGCTACCGCTGAGCTGTATCAGCAACTCCAGTAACTTGTATTTTAAATTAATGCCTTCCTCCTGGAGGTGGTTTATTTGTACGTATGTGAGAGCAAATGTCCTCCCTCAGGATTGAAGAACTGGTCTCTCAAGGTCGTTTGTTCAGTCTTTGTCAGTGGTGTATAGTGAGACTTAAGATCTCAGTTAAGATTCAGACCAAGCTATTTTATTTTCTTAGTGTCGTGGAAACTTACAGACATGTCTTTGGAGTAGGGTGTGGGAAATGCTCATTCATCACTAACTCTTTGTGTGTGTGTGTGTGTGTGTGTGTGTGTGTGGGTGGGTGGGTGTATAAGGAAATATGTAGCACATAGAATTCTGAACTTTAGGGACTTCTGAACTTTAGGGACTGACATTCTAAAAGTTCTGATATTTAGTCCTCATGGATGGCTTGAATCCTCTCTTACAGTTTCAAGATGTTCACTTTAATAATATCTTGAAGCATCAAGAACATCTGGAGCATGTTTAAACACAGGAGGATGGGGGGGAGGCTATCTTTTCTGACATTTTATTACTAATCTAGTTTTTGTAGAATTTTTTCTAATTAATCACACTAAGGACTTATACAGCTTTTCTTTCTATGATATTTATGGAGTGTTTTATTTTCAACACATTTGACACAATAATAAAGTATATCAATATATTTTAAGCTTCACTTCATTTTCCTGTCTTAAAATCATAACAGAAACAAGTTTTAAACTTGACATATGGTCTGTTTTTACTAGCCAGTTGAATTGTTCTCATAATTACCTAATTTATTGAGACTTGATGTACATGACTTCTAAAAGTATAGGTAATAGTGAATAACTTTATCTTCAGTACTTTGATAGTACTGTGACCCCAGATCCTTGCTAGATGTTAAATATGTTTTACCGGCTTTATTTATTTTATCATATCCAAAAGACTGCAAACTTGATAGGGGCAAAATTATGCCATTTACTTGTATTTAAGTAAGCAAACATTTACTTGTATGTAATAGGCAGTCCTGGGGAAAGAAAGATCTAAAAACATATACATTGACTTTGTTCTGTTTTGCCCAGAGATAAGGGTGGGTAGAGGATAGGTAGAAAAGGAGGACTTTTGTTGCTAGTTACATCCCCCAAATTCCAACATACTCTGCTTTTGTGAAGTCCTATATTATCACCCTCCTCTACTAAGAAAAAATCTTTTTGCACTAACATCTTAGGTCTCTTGTTCATTTGCCTTTCAGATGTCTTATCTCTGCTGAAGGAAGAGCATTCTTTTTTTTTTTTTTTTTTTGACACAGGGTCTTGCTTTGTAGTTCAGGCTGGCTCTGAGCTCACTATGGAGCCCAGGCAAGCCGCCGCGAACTCAGCAATCCTCCTGTCTCTGCCTCCTGAGTGCTGGGATTACAGGCGTGAGCCACCACGCCTGGCAGGAAGAGCATTCTTGACCACACTGGCTGCCTAAATGGGGTTCACATATGGTTAGACATAGATGACACATGGAGTAAAGAAATAAACTTCAGAACACTTGGAATGAAATAGAATTATTTCTCCCAGAAGCACTTTAGGATTGTTAAGCTGAATTCAGACAATTACACAAGGGGTGACTCTCCTTTTTCTTTGTCTGAAAGGAGGACAGAGTTACTGAAACACATGGCTCTTCCACCCCTTCCTGACTTTCTTCCTAGTGGCAGAAAGTCATTCCTCCTTCTTCGAGGCAGCCTGTTAGTTGGAGACGAGCCTACTGTGCCCTGGAGGAATCTGAATAGAACTTCCTTCTGTGTATCCTCCCACGTCTGGGCCAGTGCTCAGACCTGCCCTCTTCGTCTTGTTCCTCCTCTCAAGTTTACTGCTGGCTTTTAGAACGCAGCTGAAGACAGTGCTCCTTGGAAGTGCTATTTGGAAGGAGTTGTTCTCCCTTGTGGGCCGTGTAGCGTCTGCATTAATACATGTGACTGTTCTCTTGTGAATTGGGCTTTTTTAAGGAATCAGTCCTAATTTATAAGGGCAAGAAAATTTTTTACCTCATTTTCTTATCTAACTTTTTATTCTATATTCTTATACTTTTATAGTTTCTATTTTATGTAAGTTTTAATCCTCCTCATCTAAAATGTGTTAGGGAATTTATGTGCTTAGTAGTAAATCTACTTATCTTGGGAATAATTTTGTTTTGGTGTGTGGTCAGTAGTGGTGACTACTATTTTGGGTCATAGAATTTCAGTCAAATAAGTCAAATTTATATTTTTATACCAGTGGAGACCTGGTTTTATTTATTTATTTTGTAGAGGGTTGCCTCTTTGGAAACAGGTTCATTTTAGAAATAGGCTGGCCTTGAACTCTGACTCTCATCTCAGTGTTTCAAGGCCTCGGACAACAGGGAATCACAACCATCTCAGCAGAGACCTGGTCCTTACAGCCTCACTGTGCTCAAATGTACCCTACAGATAGTAATTTTGGAAGAATTTTGGGTTAGAATTTTCTTCCAGAATCAAATAGATCTGGAATGGAACGCAGACTCTTGTACTCACTACTGGTATAACTATGCTTACTTTTCTGTTTCCAGGTTTCTAATATACAAAAATAATGGGAATAATAATGCCCACTTTCAACTACTGGTATTGTACCCATTTCTCAATAGATCCCTAGAGAAGTTAGAGGATGATGTTCCTTTCTATGGGAAAGTATTTCTTTGATATTAGAAATTGGTTGTCCTCTTAAATATAATCACTCTCACATACAGCTTAAATAATTAGCTATAAAGGGCATTCTTATCTGATATTTAATATTTAGATATTAGAGAATTTTATTAATTCAGTTTCAGAAGGTCATATTTTGGCTCTCATCTGTTTCTTTTAGAATTTTCAGTTGCTTGTATGGTCAATCTCATTTTACCCTGTTAGCTCATCTGGGCGAAGCATCAAAAAAATTTTTCTGCAAAGGGCCAGAGGGTAATATTTTAAGCCTTGTGGGCTTTATAGTCTCTATGGCAATGACTCAGGTCTGCTACAGATACTTTGTAAACAAATATGGTTGTGGTTCAGCAAAACTTTGTTTACAAAAACAGGTGGAGAGATAGTTTTGACCCATGGGTCCTAATTTGCTAACCTCTGGTATAGATTCTTTTCTTGGGCTCAGGACCCAAGGTTAGTGCTACCATAAGCCTATTACTGTAAGGAATTAGGAGGAAGGGTGGGAGGGCAATAATGTTTTCATATATATATATATATATTTTTTTTTTTTTTTTTTTTTTGGGAGACAGGGTCTCGCTTTGTAGTTCAGGCTGGCTCTGAGCTCACTACGTAGCCCAGGCAAGCCTCCAACTCAGCAATCCTCCTGCCTCTGCCTCCCGAGTGCTGGGATTACAGAGGTGAGCCACCACGCCTGGCACTGTGGTATGTGGTATTGATTGCTGGTGGGCGTGAGTCTCCATGCCCAGCAATGTATGTGGTTACCAGGGATCGAACTCAGGACCTTGTGCTTGCGAGGCAGGCACCGGAACCACTGAGCTAACCCTC
>PVIC010007298.1:20104-51585 GCA_004025085.1 Thryonomys swinderianus | reverse complement strand
AGGCTGGCCCTGAGCTCACTATGGTGCCCAGGTAAGCCGCCGCGAACTCAGCAATCCTCCTGTCTCTGCCTCCCGAGTGCTGGGATGACAGGCGTGAGCCACCACGCCCAGCATTATATGTGGTAACCGGGGATCGAACTCAGGTCCTTGCGCTTGCAAGGCAGGCGCCGGAACCACTGAGCTAACCCTCCGGCCCAGGCTGACTTTTTAAAATACTAAAAGTACTGATTTTGATTTTTAGAATAGTACTGCCTGGATTTGTTGGTTTTCCTTTGAATGAAATTATGAATACTTTATTGTACTGTATTTCTCTTAGGAGGTAATACGGTCCTGTGCTGCAAAAGTGAATAGTTTCTATTACTAAGGAGATAACTTTAAAACTCTTTATTTTCATTGTATTGCACCAAAGAATTTAAGTGTACTGTTACAGAGTTTTTAACCTGGCAGATTTTTACAAAAGTTAATCTGTTACATAGTTTCCTTGTTAGAGTTCTAATTTACCAAGGAATTATAAGGCTGGAATCTGAAAATCCAATAAGGGTGACTATTTAGCAAGCAGCTTCACAGCTTTTTTTTTTTTTTTTTTGAGACAAGGTCTCGCTTTGTAGTTCAGGCTGGCCCTAAGCTCACTATGGAGCCCAGGCAAGCCTCGAACTCAGCAATCCTCCTGCCTCTGCCTCCTGAGTGCTGGGATTACAGGCGTGAGCCACCACACCTGGCAGTTTCAAAACTTTTAAGGACACAGTGTTTGAGAGTACATGATTGGAGTAGACTGTACTGTACTTTCAGTACAGGACCAGCAAGGGCATTTCATTCACTGAGATAAGTTTTACACAATATTTAATATCTAAGAAACACCCATCAATACTGTTGCAGGTGGATGCTGAGTAAATACATTGAAATGCACACCAGCAACATGCTAAAGATTTGTCATGATAACACTCTTGACATCTACCACCCTTCATGCTTCTCCTGATTAACTGTGTAACAATCCTGTGGGATACAAGTTAGTTTACGAAGGAGGAAACTGAGACTTACTAAGGTTAAATGATTTGCCCCAACCCCCAAATCTAATCTGAAAAAGTGTAGTATACAAGAAAAGCTTCTTGTTTCCTAAATAGTTTTAACCAAAATGTATTTGAGAAATAAAGCAGCTGCCTTCCTTTTACAAATAAGGCTATTTTATGTGCAACTTGTAATTCAGTTCCTAAGAAAATTAGTTAAAAAGTTGGAATGGCACTGTGCTTTCATCCTTACCTCTTCTGTCCACTTTCAAAATTTACTTGAATGTAGACTCATAATTTGTTAAGTGCAAGTACAGTATACATTAAAGTAAAGGGAAGGTATTCAGAAAGGAAAATATTAGAATGGTGTTAGTTTCTTCAAAGACTGCTTCCTGTAGTGCCAACACGGGGGGGGGGAGTTTAATCAGAATACCTATTGCAACGTCACAGATACGTGGAAACAGTGACCTATTGCTTTTTTTCCTCATGGGACATTTTATAGAGGAAACATCAGAAAGTACTGGGCTTACCCCATCACAGAGCTTCCAGTATCAGTCAGGAGCCATCACTTTTTGCCCAATTATCACAAATCAACAGGATATTGAATATAGACAAGGGGAAGGGAGATGGGGAGAAAAAAAGAGAACAAGCTATATTCTGACTTAAGCTGCAGATGTTCAGGAAACTTGCTCCTGATAGCAGTGATGGGTGTAATGATTGTAGCTCCAAGATTACTAAACCTTCCTAAGTGTGCACAATAAAAGAAAGTGTAGAAAGAAAAAGTTTATTTTGTGACTAGCAATTTAAAATTATTTCTTATTGTTTTTGAAACAACTATATAGCATACCCTCCTTTTGAAATGTTTCCTCAATCTTCTGTGAGTAAAATGTGCTGCACCTACTTAGCCAGTCTTATGGAAGATGTCCCTCACTAATCTAGAAACTCCGTAGGGGTGATAGACCACATCATTCATCTTTGTATCCCTAATATTTAATAGTTAAAGAGAATGCTCTTAGCAAAATTATTACGTATTTGGAAATTAATATATAAGAAGATTAATATCCAGTTATTCTTTTTCTTCTTTTTTTTTTTGAGACAAGGTCTCACTTTGTAGTTCACCCTGGCCTTGAGCTCACTATGTAGCCCAGGCTCTCAAACTCAGCAATCCTCCTGCCTCTGTCTCCAGACTGCTGGGATTATAGGCATGAGCCATACCCGGCATTGTGGTCTGTGGTATTGATTGCTGGTGGTCATGAGTCACCACGCCCAGTATTGTTATATGTGGTTACCAGGGATTGAACTCAGGACCTTGTTCTTATGAGGCAGGCACTGGAACCACTGAGCTAAATCTCCAGCCCTTCCTTCAGTTATTCTTCTTATTAAGAGCTTTGCTGAGATATAATTCTCATACCATAGTATTTATTTAAAAAGTAGAGTTCAGTGCTTTGTCCTAGAAATCCTCACTTTTTCATCACTCCAGAATAAAACTCATTTCTTCGAAGCCATCCCCAATTCTGCACATCCACACACCCATATCACAAACTCATGATAACCATGATGTGTTTAGTACATATTTTCCCATTCTCAACACCTCACATAAATGGAAATATGTAATATGATATTTTTAATCAACTGCTTTTACTAAACAATGTTTTCTATATTCCTCTATTTGTAGCATGTATCAGTTATTGAAAAGATTCCATTATACAGAGAGATTCCATTTTGTAAATCTGTCTATCAGTTTATAAACATTTGAGTTTCCACGTTTTAGTTTTTGGAATTTGCTGCTTATGAACATATGGTACTGGGGATCAAACTCAGGACTTTTCACTTGCCAGCTGGGTATAGCGCCACTGAGCTGTATCGGCAGCCCTGTGGACATATGTTTTTATTTCTCTTTATCTAAAAATGAAATCTTTGAGTCGTATGCTAATTCTGTGTTTAACATTTTTTGAGAAAGTGCCGTTCTGTCTTCCATATTGGTGTCCCATTTTAGAATCCCTCAAGACCTAAGTGTTCCGGTTTCTCCTCACCCTAGCCAACATATATATCCTCTGTACTCATTTTTATTATGTCAGTCCTAGTGGATGATGATTGGTTTTTCGCACTGTGATTTTTATTTTCCTTTTTTCTAATGATTAATGATAAGTATTTTTGATATTGAATATTTCTGTGGAGAAGTATTTTCTTTAAAACCTTTGTTTATTTTTAATCTGGTTTTTATCTTTTTAAAATTTATACTTTTAGTAAATTTTAGTAGTTCTTTGTACTAGATGTAAGTTTTTTATTGGATGATCTGCATGTTTTATCCTTTTTTTGGATTTTTTATTTTCTTGATGATGTCCTTTGAAATTCAAGGGTATTTTTTGCTTGTCCCTTTTTTAGCATGTGTAAGAAAACATTACAGGAGCCAGAGATTTAGCTCAGTGGTTCTAGCGCCTGCCTTGCAAGCGCAAGTGCAAGCTCCTGAGTTCCATCCAGTAGCCACATACAATGCTGAGCATGGTGACTCACGCCCACCAGCAATCAACGCCACATACCACAGTGCCGGGTGTGGTGGCTCACACCTGTAATCCCAGCACTCAGGAGGCAGAGACAGGAGGATTGCTGAGTTTGAGGCTTGCCTGGGCTCCATAGTGAGCTCGGGGCCAGCCTGAACTACAAAACGAAACCCTGTCCCAAAAAAAAAAAAAAAAACACACACACACACACACATTACAAAATTCTATCTTATTTAGATCTGTGATTATTTTGACTTTTTTCTTTTAGGTTTTTTGAGACAGTTTTGTTGTGTGGTTCAGGCTGACCTTCAATTTGTAGGGATCCTCCTGCCTCAGCCTCCCAAATGCTGGGATTATAGGTGTGCACACCTCACCTAGCACCTAGACTTGATTTTTAGATATGGTATGATGTGCCATCCCAGTTTCATTCTGTTACATGTGGCTGTCCAATTGTCTCAGCACCTCTTATTACAAAGATTGTTCTTTCCCTATTGAGTACTCTTGCCACCTTTGTCAAAACTCTTTAATCTTAACAACAGAATACATTTATATGTTTTCGCATCTATTAGATTATAAATTTTCACCAGGTGCTTGTTAAATAAGATTTTTCTTTCCTAAATCCCAACCATGTTTTTACTTTGTTCAAAAGTCATTTTTTTTCTGCTAAGATTTTTTTAAGCAAATATTTATTGAGTACCATGTATTTTTCTAGGTGCTTGTAACATAACTGTGAACAAGAACATTTTATTGTAGGGAGATAAAGGAATAAGCAAGGCGCCTTCAGATAGTAAGAGATGAAGAAAACAATGCCAGCCCGTAACAGAGTAACCAGAAGTGGAGGCTTCTCTCAGGAGGGTGATTACAGAAGCCTCTGGAAACATGACAACAGCCTAGTCCTTCCTTCCAACAGTGCTCATCTAGGAATGAGACTGGGGTGCTTGAGGAGCAGCACCGATTGGTCAGAAGAGTTCCGGCAAGGGTTCCGGCAGGGCTGCAGCAGTGATCTGGAGTAAACCAGCAGGCTTGGAAAGTGTCAAAGGTCCTTGTGGGCATGAAAAGGAGTCAGGATGTTATTTTAATTAAAGAAACAAACTGAGTGAGGCGAAAGACATTTAAACGAATAAGTTTTTAAGCAGAGAGATCAGTAGCCTGTTATCTTAGTTTGAGAAAAAGGAGATGGTAAGCTTGAACTCGAACTTGAATTGTTAGCCTGTTTAGTTTATGGAGGTATAATAATGAAAGTGAAGGCAGCAGATAGGTTTGGGATTATATTTTAGAAAGATTCTTCAGGATTTAGTGATACATTCAGGATGGTGGAAGGAAAGAAGTCAGGATTAATCTCTGTGTTTCTAGTCCCAACAATGGTGTAGCAGCAGTGATGCTATTTAACTAGACTAGTAATGCTGGAGTAGAGAGAACAAGTTTTGAAAGTGAAGTTTGGGGGCCTGGGATTGAGCTCAAGTGGTACCGTGCCTACCTTGGAAGCACAAGGGCTCAAGTTCAATCTCTAGGTCTGCAAAATAAAAAACAAAACAAACAAAAAACATACAACTCAGTAAAACCTTGAAAGTGAAGTTTGGGATTTGAGCATAGCTGTGATATATATGAGTGGATATATGTCTTACATTCAGTAGAGAAGTCAGACTATGAAATCCTTTATAAAACGTGTTACATTAGGAAGAGAGGATGGCTGGTCAACGGAGCCACTGGTCCAGGAGAGGTTATATGAGGGAAGCCTAGAGGAGAGTATTTCAAGGAAAAGGACTGATAGGCTCTCTCGTGCCCTGAGAGAAGAGTTAAGATCAACACTACTGTATTTGGCAAGATGGTGGCCTTGAGTTTGTTTGATGAAACTGCTCTATTAAATGGTCCAGAATCATAGAATAAAGGGTTTGAAGGTGGAACAGGAGTAAGTCAAACCAGTATTGCAGATATGTGTCATCCTTTTAAGATTTTATGCCATGACTAGAGGGAGAGAGACAGGGCAGTAGTGAGAAAAGAATTTTAAATGGCTGTTAAAGAGTATTTCCTGTTACAGATACAGTGATTATTAAAGTCCTTAAAGAAGTAAAAGGAGACAATGCTGAGTTCTAATGGAGAGACTGGTCTTATGAGAAGGGATTTCTTATCCCCACTGATAGACAGTTGAAAATTGTGGGTAGCTGCCCAGATATAGATTTGCTTAGGGGAAGATGAAAGAATTCTTTTTTTTTTTTTTGAGACAGGGTCTCGCTTTGTAGTTCAGGCTGGCCCTGAGCTCACTATGTAGCCCAGGCAAGCCTCAAACTCAGCAGTCCTCTTGTCTCTGCCTCCCGAGTGCTGGGATTACAGGTGTGAGCCACCACGCCCAGCACTGTGGGATGTGGTATTGCTGGTGGGCGTGAGTCACCATGCCCAGCATTCTATGTGGTTACCAGGATCGAACTCAGAACCCTGCGCTTGCGAGGCAGGCACCGGAACCACTGAGCTAAATCTCTGGCCCAAGAATTCCTATTTGACTGTTTTCAGGTAGTAACTGGCAGCAAGTTCTTAAACTGTTGTAGCCTCAGAATACCTACATGTGAACTTAAATTTACAAACTTCTTTGCTCATGGTTGAAGCATATCAGAAATGGTATTGCCAGGGACAGGGGTTTAGCTCAGTGGTTCCCACATGTGCCTGGCAAGCAGAAGATCCTGAGTTTGATCTCCAGTACCATATAGCACAATGCAGGACGTGGTGACTCATGCCTATCATCCTAGCACTCGGGAGGGAGAGGCAGGAGAATTGTTGAGTTCAAGGCCAGCCTGAGCTACATAGTGAGCTCAGAGCCAGCCTGAACTACAAAGTGAGACCCTGTCTCAAAAAAACAAACAGAAAAAAGAAATGGTATTGCTTAGAATCCATTTCCATTAGATCTTGTGTGCTTTTTCACAATGTAATGAATCTGTTTTTCCCACATTCCCAGACAAATTTATTCATGCCTGGTATATTCACATATGAGTTCATTCTGCCTTAAATTATAATTAATTTTGCCTATCTTTCTCTAGCATTAGATTATTGATTTCTGACAAGGAATTTCCTTCTCTTTAAAGTTTATGTCGTGTTGTTTCTGCCCTTAATCCTTGTGTAGTTGTTTTTCCACCCACCATCTCTCTAAGCTTCTTGATGGGAGGGAACTTCTTCTTTTAAATTATTACTTACCCTATATAATTATATATGCAGGCAAGTTAAAGCTTATGGAATTTTAGTTAGTATAAGAATTCTATAAAATGTAACTTCTATCTTGGGGCATGTTAACTGAAAATCTTTTATGATTTAAAAAAATAGAGAATCCACAAAAAAGTAACTTTTTAACCCTGTATTTTAATAGATGATTTTCATCATGCAGAGAAAAAATTGAATTGAGATTTGAATACCCTATTTTTCAGTTATTTGGAAAGATTTTTAAAAATTTTGTAAATAACATTATTTCTTACCAGCATCCCAAAACTGGATAAGAGGAAGTTTAGGGGGTTTTTTTGTCATTGTTTTTTTGTTTTGTTTTTTGTTTTTGTTTTTGTTTTTGAGACAGGGTCTCGCGTTGTAGTCCAGGCTGGCCCTGAGCTCACTATGTAGCCCAGGCAATCCTCGAACTCAGCAATCCTCCTATCTCTGCCTCCTGTGCTGGGATTACAGGCGTGAGCCACCACGCCCAGCGAGGAAGTTTAGTTTTATTGCCCTCAAAATACATGGCAGGTAGTTTATCTGTAGTTGTAATCCATGCTGCAGTGGTCTGTACGAAGTGTGGGGAGCAGTCTAGGGTGATCCTGGATAACTAGGAGAAGAGTTGTAATTCTTTCTGATAAGTCATGGGAAGAGATTAGGTTAGCTCTGAACTGAGTGATCAGGAGACCACATTTAGATCTAAGAAACGGCACTAGGGCCACATCAAGTGATGAAAACAAGTGTTCCTACCCAGGGTGACCATGCGATGTGGTGTGAGAGAAGAGGGGCATCCTGGGTTTAGCAGATGGCACTTTTGTGGATTGATTCACATGATAGGATAACCATGAAAAAAACAAAGAAGAGAGAGATGGATGGTTCAGAGGCCTAAATGAATCTCCCAGATATGATCATTTGCATTTCAGGGAAACATTCACTTCAGATTTACTGTTATGGTAGAGACATGGATAGCAGTTGTGTGCTTTTTTTTTTTTTTATTTGAAACAGGGTCTCGCTTTGTAGTTCAGGCTGGCCCTGAGCTCACTATGTAGACCCCAAGCCTCAAACTCAGCAATCCTCCTGCCTCTGCCTCCCAAGTGCTGGGATTACAGGCTTGAGCCACCAAGCCTGGCATTTGTGGTATGTGGTACTGATTGCCAGTGGGCGTGAGGCACCACACCCATATTGTTGTATGTGGTTACTGGGATTGAACCAGGGGCTTTGTGCTTGCTAGGCAGGCGCTGGAACCTCTGAGCTAAATCTCCGGCCCACTTATGTGCTATTTTTAAGGAATTTACTTTTTAATAAAACTTAAGAGTTATGGAATTATAGGGAGTTATTTTACAATTCTTCCTCTGACAGCAAAAATAAGGAGATGATAGTTTCAGAGGTTTATTTTTTCATAGATTGGGAAAAGAGGAATTCAGGGAGTTCAAAATCAGCATTTCCCTATGAGGTAGGGCAGCATATGGCAAGATAAGGACACAAAGGATTGCAGAAAACTAAGATCCTTGAGGTAAATTGCCTGATACTTGAAGGCATTTTGCTGAATAATTGGTTTGAACCCAATTTGATCTTAATTTTAAACTTCCCTCTAAGGAATCATCAGTACTCTGAGTCAGCAGTCCTTGGTAGCTATCATGGGCTCAGAAAATCTTGATTAAATACTGCAAAATAAAACTTCATAATGACTGCTTTATGTTTGAATTCTGGTTTTAGTTAATTCAGGAGAGGTGAACAAGGCCAGAAGCAAGATTTCTGGCCATACTATTCACTGCAAAGAATCTCTTCAGCAGTTCGTAATGAATCCCTCACTTTTCTTGGCTTTTAAAAGAAACCATCTTAGAGCCTACAGATCATGTTTGAATTTCTCCTTAAGGTACCATCACCTATTCACATTTTAGATTTTACTAACCTAAAAATGATGGCAATAAGGTTACTCTTAGGATTTATATTATGAGAATGTAAACAGTACAATTTCAGTTTCTAGCTCAAATTTTCTGCTTAACTTGCTCTTTAGTTCTGGTATTTTAATTTTTACTATATATATTTCTATTTATAACAAAACATTGCTTGAAAATTCTTGGGGTCTTTTTGATCACCAAAATTGGCTTCAAGTTAAAATATTATCTTCATCATTATTTAAATCTGGCAGAAATAATTGCCAGCACCTGAAGAAAGACATTAATTTGTGAACTTTTAGGAATAGTAACAGCATGAGCATCTTTTCAGTTACAAGTGAAAAACCAAGTCACCCAAAATAATTAGACTTAAGTATCTATATGGAAATGACTGTTTTTTCTCTCCTCAAGGTTTTAAATTTTAACTAATTACTAAAAGAGAAACTAATTGTTAGCTTGTTTAGTTTTTGCATATAATTTTGTGTTTGGGACAGTGAGGTTTCTAACATGAAAATTAAGCCACTCCTAGACATTTAATGTTTGCATATTTTGCATAAAGCTGCTTATACCCTAAAAGAGTAGGCAAAACAGTTTTGTGACTAACTTGGCAGAAGTTCTGGGCAATTTTTTTATTTTTCTCTAATATGTATTTCATTTGTGTTTTATGCTTTTAGTTTTCTCTAATATGGAAGTATTAAACTGACTCTGGAAGACTGTGGTTTTTGCATGAAGCAAGCAGAAAAGTGTGTTGTGAAAAAAAGGGTAGACTGGTATAGGGTAAACTATCTTAGCCAACCTTTCTGTTGTTGTAAAATTAAGCAATTCTTTTCCACAGCATATATTTCAAAAATAGATATTGCTTCACTCTATTCAATGGTCATTATTATTTTTATTCCTCTAAATGAAGTGGTAAATATATGTGAGCTGCCTCTTAAAATGATTTAAATTTGAACTTGAAATCAATCTTAATGATAATTAACAGTTATCCCATACCTTGAAAGTGAATTATCTTCTCTGTTAAGTTGCTCCTCATCACTTCATGAACATTTGAATGATCTCAAAGTAAGGTGTCAAGAAAGAGTAGAATTATAAAAATGCTTAAGAACATGTAACTGTAAATCTTTTTGTGAACACCATGTTATTTAATGAGAATGGCAAGTTTTTCTGGTTAAGCAGACATTTAAGTAGCCTCTGGTATTGTTGCTGGTATTTTTATATGCCTTAGCACAAGTACATCCTTGAAAAGAAAGACTGTAAGGTACATAGCATGCAAGGCAAGGTACTCTAAAACTGTACATAGATACAGATACAGAGTCATATCCCCAGCATACCTGTTCATTTGCAACAGATTTTAAATTGCATTGTCTGACATATAGGAAAAATGTTTTTCCAGAATTCAGAAGTAAAATTGATGACTTTTTTAAAAAATTAATTAAATAACTGAGTGATAAATATGTCCTTTTGTGTCTGTTACTTCCGTTTAAAAGCACAAAAGTATGAAAAATTTACTGCATCATTATTATATATTGTACCTAATTACCTTACTTCTGGATAATAACTAATATAACACTTATTTGAAAAGGACTTTACAGTTTACCTTTGCCTGTATAATCTATCTAATAACCTCTCTTTCTCCCTTTTTTCTTTCCTTCTCCCTCTTCCTCTCCCCTTCTCCCTCCTTCCTTCTCTTCACTCCCTTTCCCATCCTCTTTGCTCCTCCCCTCCCTCTCCCTCACTCTCCCTTTACTACTTCTGCATCTCCCAGTGCTGGGAAGCAAACCCAGGAGGCAAGGGCTGTAACACTGAGCCACATACCCTAGCCCTGTTTAATCTGTTTCTTACTTTCTATGTTATTTAGTGTTTAAAGGTTAAACTGTAAATAACACTTGATAATACTAGTTTGTCTTTATTTGTTCATCCCGCATAAAGCATAAGTACTTTTTAATGTCTCCACTTAAAGATGGGTAGTGAATCTCAAAGGTACTAATTTCACTGTTATCTCAACATTAATTTTATTCAGCATTTAATAATAGGTATTTGAGAAAGTTTAAAGCTGGATGAGAAGTTAGCACTAATTTGGTATATAACCGCTACTAACTATTTTGAAAATTATTGTTCTGTAAAATGATATCATAACAGCTTATGTACTATCTATGTGAGTATATCATCTTGACTTCTGCTGAATCTTCTGAAAGCTCCTTGCTCCCAGAGAAAAAGGTATTCTGAAAAAGATACACTGTTTATTTATTACTGTTTAAAAGAAAAGAGAATTTACAAACATGTAAATAATGAATCAAATAAAGGATACTATACAAAACACCAATGAGGGGTTTTAAATTTTAATGCAATGGAAGTTCTCTGCAACTCTGATTATTTAAACAAAAATAAATAAAAAGGAAAAGAGCTATCACCCCCCTTTGGAGATAAGGCCTTGCTATATAGTTTAGGCTGACCTTGAATTCACTATGTAGCCAAGGTTGGTTGTGAACTCAAGACAGTCCTCCTGCCTCAGCCTCCTGATGCTGAAATTACAGGGCTGTGCTACCACAATTGCCAGGAAAAGGGTTATTTTCATGTATAATTTATATGCTAAAAATTATCATTTCATTTTATTAATTCACAGATTACATATCTGTAGTGAATTTCAAAAATTAGGCTGTTTCAAAAATAGATCATATGATTTTTAAAATTAAGAATGTTTTATTAATAATGAATAGACTAGTGTTTATTATATTTACTTACAGAAATTCTGCTGTATCAATTTTTTGAGTCAGGCTGTTCTTAAACAGTCTTAAGAATAAGGTTTTTAACACAGTGAAAGCTATTTCCCCTGACAAGTTAGGTTACAGCTGTATTATCTATGTCACCATGATTTATGTAAACATTAGTGCAGGTGTTTTCTGTGCAGTCTCTAAAAAGGAAGTACCTGCTTCTTCACTAAATTTCTAGAGAGCATTTTAATTCTTCCTTAATTAAAAGTAGTCAAAGGATCACTCTTGTTTTTTGAATTTTTTGCAGGAATTAGGACCACTCTGCTTTAAATTATTAATAATGTCAATTCCATGATAAACTTTAAAAGGCTAATTTACTGTCACATACCTTAGCTTTCATTATTTCTGTATTCCTTCTTTGATAAGAAAAAGTTCTATTTTGTAAACTATAAAACATGACCATATAAATCATGATCACTCCTGGCCTACCACGCTTCCTGGCTTAGGTAGAAAGCAAACACTGTCTTCCAGAGTTTGCATCAGTAACCCAGGAAATTACACTGCACGTTCTGATTTGCCTTTTCTATTGCAGGTCAACAAAAGTCTCACGCTTACTTCACCACCTCCATCCTCCTCACAACAGTCTAAATTACAACAGTCCAGCATGCTGACCACAGATGAGATGCTGCGCCAGTTTACTTTCTCTCAGACTGGTGAGACGCTTTCGTGCTTCAACTGTTAAGTGTTCAGATGAAATTCATAGCATTCTAATTGCCAGTTTTTACACTAGATGAATTCAATCTCATTTTTTCCTCGAAATCATGAAAGTTATTCCAAAAGTAAAAACTAAACTTAGGGGCCGGTGGGTTAGCTCAGTGGTTCCAGCGCCTGCCTCGCAAGCGCAAGGTCCTGAGTTCAATCCCCAGTGACCACATACAATGCTGGGCGTGGAGACTCATGCCCACCAGCAATCAATACCACATACCACAGTGCCGGGCGTGGTGGCTCACACCTGTAATCCCAGCACTCAGGAGGCAGAGGCAGAGGACTGCTGAGTTCAAGGCTTGCCTGGGCTACATAGTGAGCTCAGAGCCGGCCTGAACTACAAAGCGAGACCCTGTCTCAAAAAAAAAAAACTAAGATTTGGTCATTTTAGCAGTAGATACTCAAAATCTATACTCTATGAAACAGATAATTTGAGTCAAAAAACATGTGAGTTTTACACATGAATAATGTTAATTGTGTTTCCCAACTGGATAAAGGAGTCATATTTTATGAATAATTCTAGTTTTCATTTTTAAGAATGCCAAGGTTAAATGCATTTTGGAGGCAGCCTCTAGTAATAAATACCACATCCTTTCAATGTTGGCATATTAATAAAATATATGAAAAATCTGATTATGAAACTGAATCATTGAGTTGGTCTATCCAATTGCAAATTTTAGAGGCTGGTTTAAAATTAATTTAAATAAGGTTTTCAAGGGCTATCAAAGAAAAAGTAAGCCAGGAATGTTTATTTCTATACGGAAAAATAATGTTTTTTTGTTTAATGCTATATATTTTGACAATATTTTTCCTATTCTTTTAAAAAATGAGCCACCTAAAAATAAGCTAGTATCTTTGACAAAAAGATTTTAATAAGAAATTTGAGGGGCCGGAGGGTTAGCTCGGTGGTTCCAGTACCTGCCTCACAAGCGCAAGGTCCTGAGTTCGATCCCCGGTAACCACATACAACGCTGGGCATGGAGACTCACGTCCACCAGCAGTCAATACCGCATAGCACAGTGCCGGGCGTGGTGGCTCACACCTGTAATCCCAACACTCGGGAGGCAGAGACAGGAGGATTGCTGAGTTCCAGGCTTGCCTGGACTACATAGTGAGCTCGGAGCCAACCTGAACTACAAGCGAGACCCTGTCTCAAAAAAAAAAAAAAAGAAATTTGAGTTTGAAAAGATCAACATAATTTACTTAGAAATTTGGAGACAGTATAATTCTTCTAACTTGTGAAGTATTAGATTTTCAGATGTAAATTATTTTAATTGATGTTTTAGTTTCATATAATAAAACATTTACATTCAGATCTTTCACAGTAGTATGGCTATACCATTTCTTATGTTTGTGAACTTTTTTTTTTTTTGAGACAGGGTCTCGCTTTGTAGTTCAGGCTGGCCCTGAGCTCATTATGTAGCCCAGGCAAGCCTCAAATTCAGCAATCCTCCTGCCTCTGCCTCCCAAGTGCTGGGATTACAGGCGTGAGCCACCACGCCCGGCACTGTGGTATGTGGTATTGATTGCTGGTGGGCATGAGTCACCACACCCAGCATTGTATGTGGTTACCGGGATCAAACTCAGGACCTTGTGCTTGCAAGGCAGGCACCGGAACCACTGAGCTAAATCTCCAGCCCCTTATGTTTGTGAACTTTAAAGTCTTCATTTGAAGACTGGAAATGATGCTTGCAAATATACATCATTGTAGTTCAAATTACATAATGTATACAAATTATTAAGCATGGTGTAATATGATTGTAACATTTAGACTGTAAACAAGGTATGTATAAGCTAGTTTTGAAAATACTTTTAATAATAATTTCATATCACTGTAACAACTCAAAGCTTAGGAACTTTTAATGTTCCAGATATCTACTAAAAGTTGAAGTTATTTTTATTTAAAATGAAAGTTGTTCTGTGTACCACCCCTTAGACTCTTAGACTTTGCACCTTCAGTAGATACTTGCTTTGCCTTTAGACTTTGTACTTTCAGTGACTAGAAGAGAGGGAACTTCTTTCTGTTCCTGAATCCCTATCATCTTTCTGCTGAGGTAAAATTTTCTTGGGAACAAGCCTTTCATTCTGCATTTCTGGATTAAAGTGATAGAAGATAGCTAATTGGGTTAATGTACTTATATTTTATAAAGCAAATTTATGGTGTCATATATTTGCCCACCAAGAGTTGTAGACAATAAGTATAAAATGCTTTCATTTTCTGTGAAGGAAAAAAGCAGAAAGTCTTTGAAGTGGAAAATGGGATTACCACTGAAATAGCAAGAGCAAAGCTAAAAATGTGTAGGAACCAGCAGCCTATGTGCTGGGTTCAAACTTGACCAAGGAGTGACAAAGATGAAAAATAAAGAGACAGAGAAGCAGATTAAAATTTGGGGGCTAAGGGGCTCATGTCTCCCTTCAACATAGAACACACCTTGTCTCCATTCAGACACAGCCACGAGCAATTAGAGTCCACAGGATTCACCTGTCTCCCGCCGTGGTGCTTCTCTGGGTAAACAAGTTCACCTCAGGTGCTTTTACTTTTCCCTGCAGCACATCAGCATGCTTGCACGCCCTCTTTCTCCTCAGTGCTCACTGAGGAGGCCAACTGGGCCTCATTTTTCCCATCTGATCGCTATCAAAATTAAACAGCCAGCTATGGTAAAGGTAAGCCTTACAAACCTCACAGGCATACCTAGGCACAGTTCCATCTCCCTTCAGTTTCCATGGCCATATAGGTCCTGATGGGATATCCTTATCATAGAGTCCGTCTGCGTACGTTATCGCAGCTGCCTCATACATGCCAACACAGCTTCAGCTGATTTTTGTTTTGGTTATAAGCATTTCTGGCCTCATTTTAAGTCATATCCTTTCTAGAAAATTTATTAAAATATCAATGTCTAAAAAAATTTTTAAACTAAAAGATATAGTTGATTGGGAAAGGACAGATAGTCCATTTTATTTATTAAAAAGCTAATCCTTGGGCCGGAGATTTAGCTCAGTGGTTCCCAAGTCTGCCTTGCAAACACAAGGTCTAGAGTTCAATTTCCCAGTATCACATATCACAATGCCAAGCTTGGTGGCTTATGCCTGTAATCCCAGCACTTAGGAGGCAGACACAAAAGGATTGCTGTGAGTTTGAGGCCCGCCTGGGCTACATAGTGAGCTCAGGACCAGCCTGAATGACAAAACAAGACCCTGTCTCAAAAAAAAAAGCTAAGCTTTGTACAAATCCTTTAGTAGGAAACAGATGAGTAGTATCTGGACCCTCATTTCTAAATGACTGTAGAATCTTAAACAGCTTCTTTGGGCTTCAATTTTCTTATCCCTGCAGCTGAGACTCAGGTTTAGTTTTTGTCTCAAATTCTGTGATTTTTTTTTATTCAGTGTTCAAATCAGCCTTTAAGAGTGAATGATAAGTATTCTTGATCATACAAATCTGTTAATCTGAAATATAGGACTACAAAAACAAATAATGTAGATAGACTGTTCAAGTACAAAAATGTTACTGAAAACCTATCTGAAATTCTGAAGTCATATAGTGTCTTTGTACAGTATAAGGAAAAGCTGTTCACTTAGAGCCAATAGGAATGGCTCACCAACACTCATGCTGGGAGGCTTGAGTTCAGAGCAAGGGTTGTTTTTCCAAGTGAGATTCCATAGTGGAAAGCCAGGCTCGGCATAGAGTTTATATTCTGCCATAACTTCTACTGACTTGATTTAGTCCAGGAAAGGTGTTGGTCAGTGATGGCAAACCTTTTAGAGACTGAATGTCCACCCTACAACCTCAAACCCACTTAACTTCTACTGGAGTGCCAACACTGCAGGTAAACTTGATTGCTCAGCTGCTGGGTTAGTGCTGGGCAGCTTGGCTCTTGTGCCAACAGAGAGTTTTGTATACCCATTGAGATGTGAATGCCACAGGTTTGCCAGCACTAGTGTGAATAATTGGGACTTCTAAAAAAGTAAACATTTTTTCTTGGTTGGTTTGTATTTCTCACAGTTTGTACAAGACTGCCTTTTCATCCTAAAATCATTTTAAGTGACTACTTTGTTTAAGGCCCTCCCTTAATGATATGGGATAAGGAATACTGTCTGCCTTGAAGAAGCTTATGAACAGGCTGGGGTGACAGATAAATATATACATTTAAATATACAAATTAAGTCAGTGTGATAAATTCTGAAGTCACAGTATAAACAAAGTGTCACAGGAATAAAAAATGAATAGTAGCTAAGAAGTTTCTTAAATTATATAACCAAAGACAACTCGAGTTTCCTGTCTCCAAACCCTTTCTTTCTCTATTTCCCCTACCATATACTTCATCTCTGTGATCCTAGCAATCCCACTTATTTAGGGAAAACCAAGAGCCATTCTTTAAAAAAAAAGTTTTTATTTGCTAATAAAAAAGATGGCACTCTTTCAGTTTATTTTCAGGTCTTTTTTACTAGTGCCAACTTGTTACACAGATTTAAGGAGTTTCATTTTTTATACATATACATAACATACTTTGAACATTTTTTATCCCAGTATCTACTCTACTTGGTGTTTCTCTTTCCCTTCACTTCCCTCCTTTCCACTGCCCATGCCCCAGTTAGTCCTTCAACATCATCTCCCCACTGCAGTGATTCCTGTAACTACTTCATTCTGAATAAAACTGTCCTTTCCATGAGTTAACAAGTATCACTGAATAATTTCTTATAACAATACCTGGAAGAGAACCTGACATGACTGAGGAGGGATTTGAGTCTTGGCATAGCTGGAAATGATAGAATAGAGTATTTTGGGGAGAACTTCCTCTGCAAGGGCAGACTGAGGGCAAAGTTGGACCATACTGAAGAATTCACATTTTAATCTCTAGGTACAATAGTTACCTAAAGTGTCAGTATGAAAGGGATATGATTAAGTAAAAGTTTAAAAAAAAATACTCTGAAGTATGTGTGAGATCAGCTAGAGAGGAAAAAAGCTATTTATTGCTCTTACAAAACACTTATTCAGGGACTGCTCATTAGGCCATAAGTCTCAATTCTTAACAATAAAATAATCACTTAATCTTGTTAAAATGAGAATGATATTATTCCTGAATAGTTTTTATAAGAAATAAAATTTCAGGGGGCTAGAGATTTAGCTCAGTGTTTCCAGCGCCTGTCTAGAAAGCATAAGGTCCCTGGTTGAATTCCTGATCGCCACATAAAACAATACCAGGCATGGTGACTCACACCCACCAGCAATCAGTACCACATACCACAGTGCCAGATGAGGTGGCTCATGCCTGTAATCCCAGCACTCAGGAGGTAGGCACAGGAGGATTGCTAAATTCGAGGCTTGCCTGGGCTACATAGTGAGCTCAAGGCCAGTTTGAACTACAAAGCAAGACCCTGTCTCAAAAAATAATAATAATATAATAAAATAAAATTGCAGTTTTACCATTTTGGTACTGCTTTGGTGTCTTATGAGTATTGTAATCCTGCATCTCAAAGCTGTTTCCACACTTTTTAATATAATGAAGAAACTATGTAATAGCACTTTGTTTGCATAAACATTTATAGAATATTTTTATCTTTATCTTCATTTAACCCTCCCAAATCTCTGAAAAGAAGTTAAACATGAAAACCATATTGAGTGAAATCATTTTAAAGATTCTAAGATCTTGAAGCTTTTCTTATTTAGTCCATTTACAATGAAGCTAAGAACCAGGGACTGACTCACTATAATCATGCATTTGCCAGCAGTCATGGTTGGCTCAGCACATCGTCCTCAGTATATAGCAAAACACCTTTCCCTAGAGGAGGCTACCTGCCAAGGACTGTGCTCAAGGCCTTTTGTCATTCTGACAGCAGGTTGTCCCTCTGGTTATTGGTATTATCTCTTTTTTTTTTCTTTCTTTCTTTTTACTAGCTTTCTAGTTCTGTGATACAAAGTAATAACCTGAACAAATACTATTTGGAAAAAGTGTCATTTTTTAAAAAACTGAGGTGTCAAAACTTCTTAATTTCTGCCTTATGAGATTGATCAGTTCCCAAGGGAGAGTAGATTATAAATCAATACACCTAAACAAAGCAAGATCCTGTCTCAAAAAAACTTTTAAAAAAACCCCATAAATCAATACAGCTGAGGTCTGCTTGTTTACCTGTCTATATGCTGTAAATAACAAGAGACAGGTGGCTATCTGTTAACCTAATTAACCCAAGTTGTTCATATGTCAGGACAGTTGTAACTTGAGGGTCCACTTAATGAATTTGTTTTTCTTTGACCTTTAGATATAATACTCTTTGCCAATTTTTACATTTTTACTATTACATAGTTCCAATGTGATTGGGGTGTTTAGTCTCCAATAAAATCTACAGGATCTCTAAAAACAAATGTCAATCTATGATACATTGTCTAAATCCAGATCCCCTTCAATCACCCTAAAAGTTCTTACCATAGAACTAATTTTTTTTTTAATTTGGGATGAGTCATGGTGGTACCTGCCTATAGCCCCTCCAATAATGGCTGAAGCAGAAGGGTTGCTTAAACCCAGAAGTTCAAGGCCAGTTTGGGCAACATCATGAAACCCTGAGTTAGACCTTGTATAAAGAATAAACAATGTTTGGCTGGAGATTTAGCTCAGTGGTTCCGGCGTCTGCCTTGCAAGCGCAAGGTCCTGGGTTCAATCCCTGGTAACCACATACAGTGCTGGTGACTCACACCCACCAGCCATCAATACCACATACCACAGTGCCGGGCATGGTGGCTCACGCCTGTATTCCCAGCACTCGGGAGGCAGAGGCAGGAGGATTGCTGAGATCGAGGCTTGCCTGGGCTACATAGTGAGCTGAGGGCCAGCCTGAACTACAAAGCAAGATCATCTCAAAAAAAAAAGAATAAACGATGTTTGGGCCAGAGATTTAGCTCGTGGTTCTCACGCCTGCCTTGCAAGCACAAGGTCCTGAGTTCAATCCCCGGTAACCACATACAATGCCGGGCATGGTGGCTTATGCCCACTGGCAGAGACCGGAGGATTGCTGAGTTCCAGGTTTGCCTGGGCTACATAGTGAGCTCAGGGCAGCCTGAACTACAAAACGAGACCCTGTGTCAAAAAAAAAAAAAAAAAAAAAGAATAAACAATGTTTAATAACAGAAATCAATCATTCTTGGGTCGGAGATTTAGCTCAGTGGCACTGGGTCTGCCAGGCAAGCACAAGGTCCTGAGTTCAATTCCCAGTACCAGAAAAAAAAAAATCACTCTTATAAGTGAAAGGGCAAGAAAAATTAGCAGAAATGCTTACTAGTAGTGGGGTATTTACATCAGTTTTGCATGTTTATATTTGAAGGACAACATATTTCATTTTATGTATTTTTAGTACATCTTTTTTACAACATTGATGTAAATTACATTAAATTCAGATTAAATAGGCAAATCAAAATGAATCATTTTATTATAAGTTTAATCGTGTAATCTTCATATTGTCTTTTTAATTGTGAAGCTGAAATTTGGGCTACATGTAAGCTGGAAACATGATACTTCTTGTATTTCAAAGGAAAAAATACACTGGCAAACATTGTGAACTAGAAGGGCTATCAATAAACACAGCTGAAGAGAAAAAGGGGTTTCCATTTTAAGGAAGCTTCGAAGAAATTTCTTATCCCATTAGAGTTGGCAGAGCTTTCTGTCAACAAATCCTAACCCATTATTTTAAAAGGAATTTTACTGAATTCTGATTTTATACTTTCAGAATTCCAAGATTTCTATTCATTGGTGAGGATTGTTATTATAGTCTGTGTAAGTACCAATTTTCTATCAACAGATTTACTTAAATATTCTTCTTTGAATTAAGAAAAATCAAAAAATAATAAAATGATTTTATTGTTCAGTTTTTAAAAGTGAGAATTTGTTTTCCAAAACAGTTGCTTTTCTGAATTCAGCCTGTGTGTTACAGTGCAAAAAGCACTGGGCCGGCTTGGATGACTCAGAATAGCTGGGCCTTATCCTGGTTTGTGCCACTTCACAGCTGTTTGCTAAAGTAGTTGACTTTCTGTAGGCAAATGTCTCTTATGTTTTCTACTTCACAGAATTGTTAGGATCGTAAAATATATTTTGATGCTTTGAAAGTTATAAAATATTATGAGAATAAACATGAGGTTAGAAGAGCTTTTCTCCCCTGTCCCAGTTTAGAATCTTAACAATTTGCATTGTGGCCAAAGGTATGGAAGAAATTTCATTTTAAGACTCATTTAATAAAATGTGTTCTAATTGCTTATAGTAAAAACTAACATATCGGACAAATAACAGATATCTGAGTTTTAGAAGCATGCCAAAAATACATTAAGATGAGGTAATTTTTAAAGGAAAATTTCCAAAGAAGCATCTCAATCTTGAATACATGCCTAGAACATACCTAGGCTTTGAACCTTTAGCTTTCCACGTAAGCACCAACTTTAACCCGTCTTTGGAATGTGATAACATCGAGAAGCTAAGATAATTAAAAACAAGGTAATGGACCAGAGTCTGCATAGGACAATCCTTTGTTCCAAAGGTGATGAAACAGCCGAAAGTGCAAAGAACTCCATTTGTTTTTTGTTAAGATTTGTCTCTGAAAAGCATAATCTCAAGAATCATCAAAAAATGCGAGGTGCGGGCCGGAGGGTTAGCTCAGCAGTTCTGGAGCCTGCCTCGCAAGCGCAACGTCCTGAGTTCGATCCCCCGGTAACCACATACAATGCTGGGTGTGGTGACTCACGCCCACCAGCAATCAATACCGAATACCACAGTGCCGGGCATGGTGGCTCACGTCTGTCATCCCAACACTCGGGAGGCAGAGGCAGGAGGATTGCTGAGTTCGAGGCTTGCCTGGGCTACACAGTGAGCTCAGAGCCAGCCTGAACTACAAAGCGAGACCCTGTCTCAAAAAAAAAAAAAAAATGTGAGGTGCTTCATATAATTCTGTTTTGCAACTTGTAGCTTTTATTTCCTTGAGAAAATGCTGTTATGTAATAGATAATATCAAAATAAGTACTTTATAAGAAATGTTTTAATACATTTGTCCATTAATGGAAGCAGGTAGCATGTAGAGGAATGAACTTCAAGAATTAACACCGAATTTCTAACTCCCACTTTTATTGATAAGAAAGTCACTTAATTATTCAAAATTCCTTAGAGTAGACCAAGCAATAGTACTAGTTGTTCCCATTTAAAATGACAAACACGGGCCGGAGGGTTAGCTCAGTGGTTCCGGCGCCTGCCTCGTAAGCACAAAGTCCTGAGTTCGATCCCCGGTAACCACATATAATGCTGGGCATGGAGACACGCCCACCAACAATCAACACCGCATACCACAATGCCAGACGTGGTGGCTCACACCTGTAATCCCAGCACTTGGGAGGCAGAGACAGGAGGATTGCTGAGTTCACGGCGGCTTGCCTGGGCACCATAGTGAGCTCAGGGCCAGCCTGAACTACAACACGAGACCCTGTCTCAAAAAAGCAAAAAAAAAAAAAAAAAAAGACAAACTCTGCCTTAAGAGTCAATAGTTCTTTTCTGAAAAGCAGGCAAAAAGACAATTATAGTGTAGTCTGTGGAGCCTAACTCAATTGGAAGGGTCTGAAGTTAGGAAAATGTTAAAGATTTAGTGACTTTGAAGTATATGAAGACTAGCCTTCATTGAAAGGGAGGGGCCCTAAGGCTGAGGATTGGAATAACTTCTGAAATTCTTCATATATTTAGTTATGATTATATTTGGATTTTCTGCTTTGTAAAAATATGGTTATAAATCTCTTAGGCTAACAAGACATATGAATCACTTTTTAAATGATTAAGGAACCAAATGTAGGTTGTTAGTGTTGTCTTTCACATCTCTAATATTGCTTCGGTAATGGTAGCTTAATTTTTTTTTAATTGTGATAAAAATGAAGACAGGATGAAAATGTCATGTCAGCCTGTCAAGCTTATTTGGTCTTCTTAATTAAGCTCTCCATCTAAATCTACCAGAAACCAGGAATTACTTACAAAGGAAATGCTGCTATCATTCCAACCCTTTTCTTTAGCCACCACTCAACATAGTCCTAGGGGTGGGACTGATTCATATTTGGATTTGTCTGGTCACTGAACAGAACATCTTAATCATTTCTATTTTTTCTTTAATAAATGACTACAGTATTTCATGTTCCCCTTCCACAAAAACTAGACTTTATTTATTAGATTTTGTGTTATTGTTCATCATAGTGGAAACAATGCAATTGATTTTTGATCAGTAAATATATAAGGTGCCATTTTAGTATCTTTTATAGTATTATACAAAGTAATTCTTCACTGATCTGAGTTAATCTGCTAGTTAAGTATTAAAATTTATCCTCCACTATAATAAAAGCTCCTATATTTTTAATAATTTTATGTAAATTAGGTGTTTCTAAACATGTTGGTAATTTAAAATATATTTTACATTTGCTAATTTAAAAATTGTTTTTGTCAACTGTAGTTAATATGAACATTCTTAATGAATGATTCTTCATGTACAAGGAATAGTGCTATCATTCTCATGAGATACTAAATTTTCACTAATAGCTTCTGAGGGGAAAATATGAATTAAACTTTTCTACTTTTAAATCACCATATTCAAATGAGCTGAATCAGCCTACATTTCTTTGCCATTTGATTTGTAAGAACTTGTTTTAGATGATGTTTATATGGCATGGGTGGTTCCAGCCTTAATTTTCAACTTTTTCCCTATTTGGAAATCTACTTTAAACTTTTCTTTTTCAGCCACATTTTTTTGTGTGTTGCTACTCTTTTGTTTAAGAATTTTAAATTTAGGGCCGGAGGGTTAGCTCAGTGGTTCCGGTGCCTGCCTCGCAAGCGCAAGGACCTGAGTTCTATCCCTGGTAACCACATATAATGCTGGGCGTGGAGACATGCCCACCAACAATCAACACTGCATACCACAATGCCAGATGTGGTAGCTCACGCCTGTCATCCCAGCACTCGGGAGGCAGAGACAGGAGGATTGCTGAGTTCACAGCGGCTTGCCTGGGCACCTTAGTGAGCTCAGGGCCAGCCTGAACTACAAAGCGAGACCCTGTCTCAAAAAGCAAAAAAAAAAAAAAAAGAATTTTAAATTTAGTTGTCATAATATACAGTAGCATTTACCCCAGTATTATATTAACAACCAATGAAAAACAAAAAAGCAAAATGAAACTGTAAGAAATTTTTTTAAAACAAGAGCTTACTGATTTAGTGGATGCAATTTAATCCTGACATAGCCACAGTACAAACTAAATTCCTGAATTTGTGTTTCATATTCTTTTTATCTTTGCTAAAGCTTTATAGTTAGTTAATAACTTAATAATTTTTCTTGTTTATATTTTAAAGATTTATAGAAATTGTTGGCCTATAACATAATTTTCAAAGATCAAATGTAAATTTAGGCAGAATTGAACAGAGCTTTTGCAGTATGCTTGAGGCTGAAATAAAAAATCTGATCTCAGAGAAAATATCGAACCTCAAACTTACATTCCAAGATAAGTAAGCTAATCACTTTTTTGTTTTGTTTTGTTTTGTTTTGTTTTTGAGACAGGGTTTCACTTCGTAGTTCAGGCTGGTCCTGAGCTCACTATGTAGCCCAGGCAAGCCTGGAACTCAGCAGTCCTCCTGCCTCTGCCTCCCAAGTGCTGGGATTACAGGTGTAAACCACCACACCCTGCACTGTGGCATGTGGTATTAATGGCTGGTGGGCGTGAGTCACCACGCCCAGCATTGTATGTGGTTACCAGGATCAAACTCAGAGTTTTGCGCTTGCGAGGCAGGCGCCAGAACCACTGAGCTAAATCTCTGGCCCAGCTAATCACTTTCTGTTCAGTATGTTCAGTAATTACTGCTCTGAGTGACCTTGAGTTTCTCATGAGAGAAGTTTCAGTGGTTTAGTTTCCTCTTATTTCTTTACCATTCTTTCCAGTAGGAACTTCGTATTCATCTGTGACTCCTCCCATTTTCTAAAAAGTTTATTCTTCTTCCTTTTTTTTGGCTCTAAATTTATCTTAGTTTACTAGTTGTCCTTTTTCTCTCCATGGTCTTTTTCATGTCTTATTTGTTCCCATTTTTCTAGTATCAGTTTTATACATATCATTTTTTTAGTTTCCAAGTTCTTTACATCAGTTTGCTCAATGTTATTTTTAGAGGCAATTCCTCTGAATTTATTTATTTATTTATTTATTTATTTTAGTTATTTAATTTTTTTTTTTAGTTTTGACCTGTAGTTAATGCTGGGCATCCTCCATTCTAGGATTTTAAGTGTTTTATGTATTAACCTCCTGGATAACCTCCCTCTATTTGACTTTACCAAATATGCTTATTGTATATTCATAGGTATAATAGTCAGGTAGCTTCCATATCTACTGTAGTGCCCTCTCATAAGGTTTCTAGACAGTTATTTCTTTTTTTTATTTTATTTTTGCTTTTTTTTTTTTTTTTTTTTTTTTTTTTTTTTTTTTTTTTTTTTTTTTTTTTTTTTTTTTGCTTTTTGGAGACAGGGTCTCGCTTTGTAGTTCAGGCTGGCCCTGAGCTCACTATGGTGCCCAGGCAAGCCGCCATGAACTCAGCAATCCTCCTATCTCTGCCTCCCGAGTGCTGGGATTACAGGCATTACAGGCGTGAGCCACCACGCCCGGCATTGTGGTATGCGGTGTTGATTGTTGGTGGGCGTGTCTCCACGCCAGCATTATATGTGGTCACCGGGGATCAAACTCAGGTCCTTGCGCTTGCGAGGCAGGCGCCGGAACCACTGAGCTAACCCTCCAGCCCTCTAGACAGTTATTTCTAATCATTTTTCATCTTCTGTAAATTTGTTGAGGTCTGTAATCTGTTGTTTTTCAACCCAGCAATGACCTTCATGTTGATAATTTCAGTGGTCATTTCTTCATGTTTATCTTACTTTCCCTGTCAGCAGCATTTGGCACATTTGACCATGGGGTATGGGGGGTACTTAGGATTGAGCCCAGGCCCTTCCCACTGAGGTACAACCTGAGCTTTTTATTAATACATATATATTATTTCAAAATACAACTTTTAGGAATATTTATTAAAATTTCCAAGCAAAATGGTTTTTATTTTGAAATAGGAAACTTTGAAGGTTTCAACAATTTTATCAGAATGCAGTTTGTATCATAGTGACTGTTTTGTCATTTACTGCAATGTCTACAGGGTAAAAGAAACTGCCACCAATCTGTTTTCTCCTAGATGAGAACAAAAGGGAGAATTACAACATTACATGTGGTTGCAAAAGAAGGGGTGAAGAATTGCCTATAAAGTGATTGAATTATTTTGAACAGGCATAATTTCATTGTTTTTATACGTTTAGAGCAAGAATAAATTTTTGACTCATTTTATTTATTGGTACATTATATATATACATCATGATTATGCTCAACATTGAGAAATTGTACCACTATATGACATGACTTAATTCTCATTTTTCCCCTTTCCCTTCCCACCCTACAACCCCCCACTCTATATACACAAGCTTTGTTTCCTTTTTTTAACCATCATTTTTTTCTTTCTTCTCATTTCACCTAAACCCCATATCCCTTTGAATATTTACTATTTCACTATATCTATCATGCATTCCAGAACTCATTTACAACTTCAGTTTCCCATATCAGAGAAAAGATACGATATTTACACATCTATGACCTGTTTATTTCACTTATGAGTATGTTCTTCAGGTAGGTCCATTTGAGCATGACTCAATCTCATTCTTTATGGCAGAGTAATACTGTATTTTATTAAAAAGCCACATCTTCTTTATCCAGTGTAGAGGTGATGGGCATTTGGGTTGTTTCCAAGATTTAGCTATCACAAACTGAGCTACTATGAACATGGGTACACATATGTCCCTGTGATATGAAACTTGTATCTTTTGTGTATATCCCCAGCAGGGGAATACCAGGGTCAAATGGAAAAATAAATTTAAAAGATTATTAACCATAAAATGCCCTTTATGATTTTTATAATTGCAAGCCAAAGATGGGCTGTTTTTCAGTTTTTAAATTGATTAGGCATACAAATGAAATTATTGTAGAGTATATTTTGTACATAAATTTTAATTTTTTCTTTATTTTTTCCTGATAATGCATGCTTCTGAAGAAAATTAATAAACTATAAATTTTAAACCATTCTTTGATTACTAGGTATAATTTTTGGTTTTTTAATACTGTAAATTGTAAATACCTCTCTATATACATTATGTTGATCACATCTCTGATAATGAAAAACATCTTAATTCAAGTTTAAATTAAAAAGGTCAGGTCTTACTACTTATATATCATAAATACTTGTTTCTTCCATTTATGTACCATTAACATTTTAATGTATTTCACATTAGTATCATTTCAGCTATTTTATACTTCTCCAAAAGTAGTTTCCTAAAATAATAATCATTATTTATTTACGAATTTAGTTTAGAATGGGCATTGCCTACTGCCAAACAGATAGCCCTTTATGTTTCCTTCTGTAGCCAAGGGAAAATATTATCATTTGTATAATAAAAGTAATTTCTTGAGTCCTGTTTAGATTCCTGTGTCTCAAAGTAACTTTATTTTAAGATTGGATTTGAGACAAATACCAGCTTTGTTTTAAGCGTTTTCATTTGTGTCTCCTGAGAGATCTAGAAGGTTAGAGGAAGACCTTGGAAATTCAGAGAAAAAGACAGTCTGAGTTAAGTTCCCATTTATTCTTACCCAGGTTGTAATCTGCTGAGAACATGCTCAGAATAGCCCTAAGGTTTCCCTTAGAGAAGCAAAGTGCACCCTTTTGCATGTGGTTTAGTTAGTTTGATCTGGATAGTGAACAGTCTGTGATATGATAGAATTTACTGGCAATGTTTTCTGGAAATGAATGTCCATTACTTATTGAAAATAGTCAACTCACAATGGAAATGAGCTCCATTGACCTTCTGGTAATGACAGACACCGAGAGATAATGTTGTTTTGTGTTTTTTAAAATTGGAGCTCACATTTTCAGGAGGCTTTGTCCTTGTATGAAAAGTGAATGAAATGTAAAAAGTCATTCCTTGTGTTGTTCTTAGTCAGCAACTTGCCTACCAATCTGAGAGCAAAGTGATGAGAAATACAGAAACTGACAAATGACTCAATGGAGTGACTGGTCACTTTTTTAAAATGTAAGTTTTTATATTACAAATGTAATATAATGTAAGTTTTTAATGTAAGTTTTTATATTACAAGTAGGTAAAAAGTAAGATATTGTTCTAATTTCAATTTATGTTTTCTGAACTTTCTGCTCTGAAAAATATTCTCCTATTATTCTATATGGAGTAGAAGTTGAGAATGACTTTGACTGGTTTTCATCTTTTTTTAGAAGAACTAGAAATACTATATTTTAGAAATATTCTAATGAAGGCTGTTGCTTAATTTAAAAAATAAAACTTTCCTTTTGATACTTCTAAAAATTAATGCAGTTCAACCTGCATTAATTAATTTAACCTGTAAAACCTGCTCTATGACAGGGACTTGCCCAAGCACTGAACAAATAGGGAGAAGGGGCTGAAGTCCTGCCTTCAGTTTCCCCGTGTGTGAGGAAATTCAGCAAGCGGAGCAGTGATACAGTGGTAGTGAGTTCAGGAGGAGGTTTGCATGAACACTGTGAGGACACAGAGAAGGGACAATACCTGATTAAATATATTGCCTTTAGAGAATACATTTAGCTTCATAAATCTGTGTTATCTTTCATTAAAGACAGTATCAGTCATTTGAATGATAATTTAGAACTGGGATTCTGTGTTTTGTTGTTGGCCTTTTATAAGTGCCCCAGTCATATAATAACTATAATTGCTGTGCTATCTTCTTCAAATTTGCCTCCCAGAGATACACAGGATTCGTATTCTGAAATTAAATACCTAAATAGTTATAGCACACTGTAGTTTCTTTCCTATTAATGAATATAGATATATGAGCGCATTTGTATGTGTAAGTTTATGTTGTATACTTGCTGCTCTCTGGAAAGGAATCAAGCCTTTTGTCTCTCATGACTAAAATTTTAGAAGAGTAAAATTTGAGCAGGCTTTTTATTTTGACCAATTCACAATCAGCAAAGCTCTTTTTTTTTTTTTTTGGTGGGGGACAGAGATAAGATGTTGTCCCCTTATTTCCTTATCTTTTTAAAAATTTATTTGGTGTCGGTAACATTATCCAATGGTAACATTATGAAGTTGGGTTCTTATTATAATTTTCAGGCTTTTTAATCTATTTTAAAATTAAGATTTTTTTAAAGACATTGAAAGCAAAATTAAAAGCTCATGTTAAATACAATTATAACTGCCCATCAGAAGAGTTAGGCAAATTAATACTTAATAGTCACTGAACTCTTACAGGGAAAAAGTAATCACATAATGAGCATATTTTGAAAAGTTGGTTTTCTTTTGTGTTAGGCTACCAGATGATTGTGCTAAAAGTTTTTGTTTTCCCTAGAACTTAAATTATAATTTTAATGAATAGGCCTAAAAAAATGGGTTCTTGCCTTCTCATACTCTCAATATCTCAACAGTGTAAAGTGTTTTCATCACAAAATTCTTTCTTGTTTTAACTGTTGTTTAAAATTTTTGTTTTTTAACTTAAAGGCTATTAATTCCTATATACTCTGGTTCTGTGAATCCAGAATTATTCATATATTCAGTAAATATTTATCTAGTATTTACTTTGTCCCAAGTTGTAGGTACTCTGCATGTCTCAGTGAACAAAAGAGGTAAAAATCCCTGTATGCCTAATGTACCAAGTACTTGCATAGGTAAACATGCTTAGTTTACCTTCTGGTATAAAAAGACAAATATATAAAGACAAGCAAGGTATGTTACTCAGTTTTGTATCACTGTGTCAAAACACCTGAGATAATCAGCTTATAATAAGGAGGAAAATTTTACTTTGGCTCATGGTTTCAGAGGTTTCCATTTCATGGTTACTTGACTATTGATTTTGGCCCCACTACAAAGAGCTCTTGGTAAGGCAAAACATTCTCAGTTTATTTTTACCAGGAATTAAAAGAGAAAAAAGAAGGGTCAGGGCCCCAATATTATATTTGAGAGCCACCCCCAATGATCTAACTTCCTTCTATTGGGCCCCACACCAAATAGTGCCTTTAAGAAACAATTACAGTCTGAACCATAACAGAAGGAGAGGGATAGAGTCATCTGGGAGAGGGTTTAGGTTGCTATTTAAATAAAGTAGTCAAGGAAGGCTTCACAACAAAGCTGACATTCGAACAAAATTACACAGAAGAAAAGAGAGTAGTCTGGGAGGATAGTATACTCTACCAAGATCCAAGTCAGGAATGTATGTGGTATGCATTTTCAGTATATCTGGAAAGGAGGGAATGAGGGGGAATAGAAGACAGTAAGGCAAGAGACATATTGAGAGGCCAAATTTTATGGAACTTTACAAAAATGAACCAGGCAGAAATGGAACCCCATCCTCAGTAATGGCAGTGTTCATTGAAGACGTACTTTGAAAAGTGAAAGTAGATAGAGTTATATAGCTTGACAGTCTGCTACAAGAAAAATGAACATACTAAAGGGGGTATATTAATGACAAATTTTGTGTAGACTAAATTGGGCATGTTCAGGGTAAGGCCGTAGACTGACAAATTTTGTATAGTGGGGGAAGATAAGGCCTCAGAGAGAAAGCAGTATTTAAAGTAACAATTATTTAAAAGTATAAGATTCACAACCGTAAAAGGTGTTAGGGACATTCCAGCTAGGAATGCAAGTTAACAGATGATTTCGATTATTGAAAGGAGAGAGGAATTGAAGAAAGTAGAAATGTTAGATCATTTACATGGAGTTTCGGAATGTGAGTGGTAAGGGATAAAGAAGTCAAATTTGAGGGTACCTGAGACTTCTAATTTAGGTGTATGAGTAGATGACAGTCTATAAAGGAAAACAGGGAAATATATGAATATTAGGGCAAACGTAATAAATTGTATTTTCTTTTATTGAGTACAAGATACCCAAAGGATTTCTGAAACCATCTAATAACTTGCTGATTCCTTTGATTCCATTTATTAACTTACTATGAATCAATCTCTAAGGCAGGAACACTACTGTATGTATTTTTTCTTTATTTTTTGAATTGAGTTTATTGATACATTTTAGATATACATTATGATCACATTCATCAAGAATTTGTACCTGTGCATGTTGTGTCTGATTATTTTTTTCCCTTTCCCCTCCCCTCCCTTCAGTCTCCCACCCCCCAGGAGGATTGCTGAGTTTGAAACTTGCCTGGGCTACATAGTGAGCTCAGGGCCAGCCTGAACTACAAAGTGAGACCCTGTCTCAAAAAAAAAAAATAACAATAATTGAATACATAGATTTGAGGCTCATTGTCCAAGCTATTATAAAAATGGTGTGGCAGCTTTTTTAGAAGCATACCTGATGTGTCCTCAGAGTGGGTATCTGAAGCATTTCTCATGGGCTATGGTATGAATAGACTTTGATCTCCCTTTGGAGTTTACTGATGAAATTTAGCAAGTACTAAAAATTATGTGTAGTTGTTGGTGATTTTTAAACAGAAATGATTATAGTAGATACATCAAAGATCAGCTAATTTTACATATTTATTAGGTCAGTTAATTTAATTTTTGACCACAGACCATGAAAAGCTAGCATAGGCCTAGAAACTTTTCCCAGAAAGTGTGAATGGGCAAGTAACTCATAAGCTCACATATCTAATAATTTCTAAAGCCAGTTTTCCAATCTATGCACTATCTCTGAAATTAGATTATTAATTAATTATTAATTATATAGACTGTATTAACTATACATGATAATCTATAATTATAGATTATTAAATAATTGTTGATTATAATTGGGATACTAATAAACTTTCCTTCAAATGTATTTTTCCTAATGTAAAAGAACAAAACTAATAAGAGAATTTTAATAACTCACAGTAGACTTACACATTAATTTTCCTAGAAAATTACTATTTTTCAGTGTTTTAAACTCAAGTTGATCAACATGTAAATATTAATACATGGTAATAATTATTAATGTAAGTTTTTAGGTTTCTCTTATTTTTAGGAAAGTAGTCAATAAATCCAGTCTTAAGAGTGTTTTGTTAGCTGTTTGCTTGTTTTCAAATAATACTGGAAATTTTTCTCAGGAAGAACTCAAAACATATTTACTCTAGGCTGGAGATTTAGCTCAGTGGTTCCAGTGCCTGCCTAGCAAGTGCAAGGTCCTTGGTTCGATCCCCAGAAAACATGTACAACAATACTGAGCATGGTGACTCACGCCCACCAGCAATCAGTACCACACACCACAGTGCCAGGCATGGTGGCTCAAGCCTGTAATCCCAGCACTCGGGAGGCAGAGGCAGGAGGATTGCTGAGTTTGAGGTTTGCCTGAGCTACATAGTGAGCTCAGGGCCAGCCTGAACTA
>PVIC010007298.1:0-11696 GCA_004025085.1 Thryonomys swinderianus | reverse complement strand
GAAGTAGAAAGTCCTGTAACCCAAAGTGAACTATAATAAATTGAGGGGCCTGGGGTTTTAGCTCAGTGGTTCTAGCGTCTGCCTGGCAAGCACAAGGTCCTGAGTTTGATCCCCAGTACCACATATCACAATACCAGGCATGATGGCTCACGTCTGTGATCCCAGCACTCACGAGGCAGAGGGAGGAGGATTGCTGTGAGTTTGAGTCTAGCCTGGGCTACATGGTGAGTTCAGTTCCAACCTGAACTACAAATCAAGACCCTGTCTCAAAAAAATAAAATAAAATAAATTGAGAATATATATATAAATATATTTACATGTGTACAGACATATATACATTAAGAAAGATGAGCTATACCTAAAAAGCCATTAGGTCATAAAAGAATAATGAAGATACTTGATTATTCCAAAAGAATAAAAGAAAAAGAAAAGAAGAAAGAAAAATAAATGCAGTGAAACAGCAAGATGATAAATTTAAGAAAAGCCATATCAGTAATTGCATTATATATAACTAAGCATTGATAGGCAGAAGTTGTCAGACTAAATACTACAACGATAATATTTGTTGACAGGTTTATTTGAATTTATTTTTTATCTGATGACTGTATAGGCATTCCGTGTCTTGAATTCATTCTAATTTTAAAATAGTCCTTGACAAGTTGGACATTTGAACAATATACCTGCACAGTGAATATATTTAATGAACATAGATTTGTAATTTTAATTGAGTTTATTGGTACTACACTTATAATTTATAATGCAGGTAGGGAAGAATTACAGTTTGGTCTGAATATCTATTGACAGAGTTCCCTCTCTTAGGGAAAATTGTGGATTTTTTAAGGCTTTCTCATGGCTTGGACAAGACTCCCTTACATTATGAAGGACATTCAAAGTCTACTTGTTTGCATGTTAATTCTAACCAAAAAGTCTCTACAAAGAAACGTAGAATTTTTGCCCACATATCTAGATACAGTGACTTAGTCAAGTTGACATAAAATTAATCATGTAACAAGCTACTTATGAATTCATTCCTCATTCCACATTAATAAAAGTGAACTGGGATACAGATTTTTAAGTAAAATTTACTTAAAATATGAAGCTATTTATATCCATTTTTCCATAAAGTTATTAAACTTTTTTAATTGAATTCTTTATTGGTACATTTTATATACAGTTCATAATCACACTCAACGTTGGGGAATTTGTACCAGTATATGACACAAGTTCATTCTCATTTTTACCCATAAAAGTTATTAAACTTTTTTGTTGTTTACCTTAAAAGACATGTATAATTATCTTTCCAGAAAACAATACTTTTATAAATACAACCTTAGTTTAAAACTAAGATAATAACTTTGAATAATCCACTTTTTAAAATCCTAGATTTCAACACATTCTAAATTAAAATTAAAATAATTTATTTTCCATATAGTTGTATAAGCCAAGAATATGGATTTCAGAAGTACTTTGTTTTTGTTTCTATAGTTACTTTTTATTTCCAACTAAACTTACTTTCTGACTGGGGTGAGAAGTTTTGAAATTGGTATTTAGTCAAGGCCAGTTTTATGGCAATGAGATTACAATATTGAGAACTCACATGTAAGATATTGCTTGTTCCTGAACTTCAAAGTATGACCACACTCATTTGAATGCAAGTGCATCATACCAGACTGCACTCAGTGATGGCTGTAGACATGGGCCTGGGAAGTAAGGATTTCACCATGTGTTCTATGTACTTCTATATTATTACATTCTCAACAAGAGTCTGTGTTACTTGAATATTTTCCATATGTTTTATTCATTTTTTTAAAATATGTAATGCAAAGCTGATGTCAATGGAAAAAAATAATGTCTTACTATCAGAATTACCTTAAGACACTGAAGATAAAACCTGGTTCATTTGCTCTAGTTTTGTTTTTTCTACCTATAAAAGGTCATTTCTGTTTTATTAGACTGTTAAAGTTAGAAATCATTGTTTATCTTTTATTAGTGAGTGGTTAAGTAGTCCCTCAATAAATGTTAGTTGGATGAAGGTACTATGTTATTTCATATTCAGTAACTATCAATAGATACTGAACTTTTTAATGAAACAAGGTTTTAAAAAATGTTTATCTGATAACTAAACATTCTTTGTTCATTTTTTTTTTTTAAGACAGGGTCTTGCTTTGTAGCCCAGGTGGCCCTGAACTCACTGTGCAGCTCAGGCTGGCCTTCGAACTCACAGCGTTCCTCCTGCCTCTGCCTCTCAAATGCCAGGATTATAGGTGTGAGCCACCCAGCCCAGCAAGAAAGATAAATTAAATGCCTATAAAAAGATAGAGACTACCGTTTCATACTAGGAGTTTTGCTAATTGCTATTAAAAGAATGGTAATTCTCACCTTTAACCAGCCCTGTGCAGTAGCCTTTGGTACTATTTGAACAGTCTAACTCACTTGTTAGTTTACTGATGAACAGAGATTGGAAAGTAAATGAGACACACCAAT
Source organism: Thryonomys swinderianus (assembly GCA_004025085.1). Taxonomy (NCBI): domain Eukaryota; kingdom Metazoa; phylum Chordata; class Mammalia; order Rodentia; family Thryonomyidae; genus Thryonomys; species Thryonomys swinderianus. Next base: position 9,212 of record PVIC010007298.1, on the reverse strand, counting down.
GTTCACTTTTAACACGCGCATGTCTTTGAACCACTAGGTTGCAGATGTGATCCAGTGTATTACGTCCTTCAAGGCTGCTTAGTACAAAAAAAAAAAAAATGCACTAGAGAACACTGGGAACAAAAGGATAAATCCACAGGTGATAAGGGGATAGTTCTCCAGATTAGCACTCAGGATTGTCATCCTAAAGGAGAGAATCATAGAAACTTTTTTCTTCAGACACTTCATAATAATTGAATAAATAGCGGGATATGTGATAGTAGAAGCGAAATAAAAGAAAAATTCGAACAGATTGTATCTTTTGAGAAAATAAGGAAGAACTGATTCCTTTTATAGCTTTTATTACATTTCTTCATAAAACTTGATAACCTCAAATCAGAGATAAAATTATCATGGAAATAAAGGAGCTAAGTCCAGACAATGCAATAATTTTTGAGCCAAGAGCAAAATGTGGATGCATTTTGCACTATTGCTAGACACCGTTTAAATGAAAAGATTGGCTTAGTCAAACTTACGTCAGGTGAAAGCTAAACTAACCAACTACTTCTGACCAGAATATTCCTAATATGGTATGAAAGGATCCTGTGTGTAAGTAAGGCTTTCTTGTAAACCATATGAGTCATATGTTACTGACCTAAATGTTTTTATAAAATGATTAGGCCTAATAACCAAATATTTGCAATTTTTTTTCTTTCCATAGGTAATATTAGCATAGAAAGAAGGTCTGGTAATCATCAGGAAGATTCAGCACCAACGGTAAGCCAGTCTCTTTCTGCATTATTAAAAGTTGATTAAAAAACTATAAAATTATACTGGTTACAAGGACATAGAGGGCATTGTAGAAAACTACTGTAATCTTCTTTGCCAAAAGTTACAACCTTCCAAGAAAATTAACCTCAGGTTTTCTAGTTAACGGAGAAAACTTTGCCAATATGTACTAGAATACTTTTTTATATATACTTATTATATGAATTTTTAATTTTAAAGTAGTTTTTGTTTTGATAAAATAATGTAAAACTTCATGCAAACTGATATACATATGATTTTATTAAAAATGAAAGTTATTTTGTTTATTAGCATATTGTAGAGTAGATATTTATAATAGTGAACACTATCAAGCTTCATTTCTCTTCAGGTTACTCTGCTTTAACATTGTAGAAGGAAGTTCTTACCATTTGTTTCTCTTTTAAAACTAGACAACAAAGGGCATTTAACTTCAGTACTTTTGCCATGTTTAAAAAACATAACATTTTAAAGGGAAAAAATTTGATCTTTTAGTCTCTAGTATATTTTTATAAAATAAATATCAATTGCTAGTTGCTAGTTAAAAGATTCATAAGGTGTTATAGACCAGAGTACACAATTTTCCTTCAACATAAATGTCATTTATCTTTTCTACACAATTTTAAAGTATTTCATATAACTTACCATTTACTATTGTGAGAAAGATTTGGTAATACCTTTTATCAGAAAATAAAGGCAATAATCTCTCTTTATATTTTATTGATAATAATAGCCTTATTAGAAAATTGACTATTTTCTATCTAATAAATCTACATAACTGGTTGATTTTTCACTTGATCACTTATATGTGATTTTCTAGAAAAGACTAATATATGAGGAATTAGCCATTAGTGTAATCAGAAAAGGTACTTGGCTGTCATATGTTTTTCCCTTATCCTTTAGTCAGGATCCTTGAAGAGTAACCACAACATTATGAAAGTTTTTTTCTTTAATATTAAAAAACTAAAAATTATAAATTATGGACATTTATTAATGTATTTGAGGAATAGAATCAGGTAAATTATCTTACATGTTTTTGAAATTTGTTTTATTCCCACAGGCTTCCCTATGGCACCTATGTTTACATTTGTTTTGTTTATACATTCTGGAACTCAGAAAAGCATAACCTGGCACAATTTTCTTATTGTAACCTCTAAGCTAATTGCAGATAAAGTAGTAAATAATGATTCATTAAATGATGAAATAATAAAAGCTAATGCACATGAAATTATGAGAAATCATGACTTTTATATTTATAGGAATGCCTTAATTATATCAAGATAACTCCTTGAATTGGGTGCTAACTCTAATGTATAATAGGTATTGGCAGTCTTTTGATGAAGCTTTTCTGAATGGATGATGATATGAGAGCTTCTAGTGTATTAGTATCACAACTACTCTGTGTAACCAATAACTTTTCACGTACCTGATGAAGGCATACGCTCCCCAAACAGCCTTTTGTTGGCCCCTGGCTTGAGCCCACCTTAATGTTGATATATTTTTCTGAGGAAGGACTAGCTACTCTTCTCTTCTGTCACTTTACTACACACAATTTCTGTCACTAAGGCATTTTACAGACAAAAGTGTGTGGAATAAAAGAAAGAGGAAGAAGTTGGGGAAAAATTAAACAAGGTGAAAATTTTCAGTCTAAAATGTTTACTCTCCTAACTTGAAAAGGAAGAATTCAGTAAATTCAGGTACTCCAGGAGCCCGAGGAAAAGAAAAAACTTGTGTGTGCCAGGATTTTAAAATGACTGAGACTGGAGCTCCACACCCTTTGCTAACCCCCCAGTTTCCAGCTTCTGTCTTTACTCATTCTTGTTTCTACTTCCTTTGTGTTCCAGATGCTACACAGATTCTTGATGTAGGTCTTTAGCAGGAGAGGGAAATGAATAGATTAGAATTTCTGAAACTTCTTTCCATGAATTGATGTTTCTTGATAGTCCAAATTGAAATTCTGAGTCAACTTTTCTGTAAATATATGGCTATAGCAGATAGTTTGATCCTGTAGCACTATAATACAATGCAATGCTCCTTAAATCTAAGATAGTCTGAGAATTAAACCAGCTGTCCCTTTAATAGATGTCCCCTCTTGCTGTTTAATTTACTCATTTTCTTTTTTATTTTTCATCACACAAGCTTTGTTTTTGTTATGTATTTGGGAATTTATTTTCTTTCTGACACAAATAATATCCTGTTTTTTCTTCAGTAGAAAGTGAAAAAGAAACTCTGCACATGGCATAACCCCCCTCCATCAAAAAACATCAAAGTGTATATTTTCAAATTATTTTTTCCAAATAATAGAAAATGGGTGGTGAATTATCTAAGCATACATATTTCTAATTATCTAAAGAATTTTCTAAATATATATATTTCATATATTTCTCAGTTGTCATTACATATGACATTTTTTAAACAAGCTTTTACCTAAAAACATAGGAGTTGATCCATCTTTTTCTTATGGGATTATTGTTGTATGAGAGATACTACACATTACCCTGATACTCTTGTAAAAATGACCAGTTTGACCTGCTCATATATTGCATTGTACATTTTATTTTCTTTGAATCTAATGTCCTAGTTGGGATTTGATTTAAATGTCATTTTTTCCTCACTGATTTTTTTCCAATAGTATTCACTCAAGCATTGTGGTTTTATAAGAAAAATAAGCCATGAGACAATCAAAATGTTAGATTATATGAAAAAATTAGATCATACGTTTTTAAGAACTAGTCCCTGCACCTGTTACAGCTTATGGTAAATTAAAGATATAAGCCCAGATTAATCAGAGGTCATTGTTTGAACTCTGAAAGGCAGGTGTAAAAGATAGTTAATAGTTAAGTCAGCCCAGGCTTAGATCCTGTATTTAAATGAAAGACATATTTGCAAATCAAAGAGAAATAGCAAGTAACATTAAGTATTGTAAAATGTATGGTCATTTTAATGTATAATATCTGCATAACAGATTTTTTTAGCTTCCTATGCCTTCTGACAGTATTAATATGCATGTATAATACATATTAAAACATATTAAGCCATGCTGAATATAAAGGGTGTGATTGAAAAATATAATGAACGTTTAATTTTTAAATATTTTTTAGAGCAAATGATACATTGCTATTAGTCCCCCTCCTTGTTTGAACCAAGATTTTCTCACCATTCTTGCCAGTTTCTGAAGCAGCTCTGGAAGTCCTCTTTTATATATTTAAGAAGTATGACCTCAAGTGGTACCCTGCCAGCCTTGGACGCACAAGGGCCCAAGTTCGATCCCTGGTACAAAAAAAAAAAAAAGTATGACCTAAATATGATGAATGCTGCTGCTACTGCATGCCTTCCAATAAAAGGACAGGTTCCTAAAACCATTACATTGTATCTTCATCCATATTAGTCACCAGATCTGGCAGCATGTGGCTTCTTGTTCTTCCCCAAAGTTAAAGTGACTATGAAAGACAAACATTTGGAATAGATTCAGAACATCAAGGCAGGCTCAGCAGTTCAACTAATGACACTCATACAGGACTTCCAAAACTGCTTCTGGAAGACAAATAGGATGAGTATATTCAAAAGAAAAAGGATCAATAGCATTAAGTAATTAATGGTGTCATTCATTTACTATAATCCATTTTTTAAAATTTTAACATTTTTGGTAACTCCTTGTATAAGCCAATCTTAGTGATTTGAAGAGTATTCTTTTTTTTTTTTTTTTTTTGCTTTTTGGAGACAGGGTCTCGCTTTGTAGTTCAGGCTGGCCCTGAGCTCACTATGGTGCCCAGGCAAGCCGCCGCGAACTCAGCAATCCTCCTGTCTCTGCCTCCCGAGTGCTGGGATGACAGGCGTGAGCCACCACGCCCGGCATTGTGGTATGTGGTGTTGATTGCTGGTGGGCGTGAGTCTCCACGCCCAGCATTGTATGTGGTTTCCGGGGATTGAACTCAGGACCTTGCGCTTGCGAGGCAGGCGCCGGAACCACTGAGCTAACCCTCCGGAACCTGAAGAGTATTCATTTTTAATGTTCTCCAGGGAAAATGGATATGATAAAATTCCAATACCAATATAGCCTGTTCTAATTAATCACTTAATTTTTTTGTCATTTCTACATTGCAAACTTGTAACACTTAATATTACTCCTTTATAATTTATTCAGTGATCATGCAATGTGTTTGTTGAAATCCACTTCAACAAATAGATTTTTGCAGTTTATAAAATTATAGTTTGCATTTTCTTAGAAGCCTATACATCTAAAATGCATTCAAATAAAACCCATACCATCTCATTAGGGTTATACTAGTTATGTAATTTATCTAACTGTTCTTTTAATTATTAAGATTTCAAATATACTTGATTGATCTGAACTTTATATGTTGACTCGGAATTATTTTTTGTTATAAAATGAGTTATATAAGCTATTCATTCATTCTGCAGTTGCCCTCCTAAATTTGCTATAGGTTTGTTGATAAATTTTGTCACATTGTTTATCAATAGTAAACTTAAAATGTTACAGATTTATTTTGTTATTCTGAAAATATTTCTGAGATGTCCATGATGTTGCTTGCCCTTAACCCTAAAGTTATTCATAAATGTACTTATCTGAATCCTACATACTGTTTTTTTCCCTGTGTCTCTTTTGAAGCATATCTATATTTATTTTGCAATATTTGAAACTTTATTATTGTCAGATTATCATCATTATTTAGTACTTTATTACATACTGCATTATTATACTTATAAAACATAACTGTTTCATATTTTAATATATTTGGGACAACTTCCTTATGTATAAATGTATAAGTTGAAATGAAATGTCTTGATTCAAAGGGCACATTTTATTTTCTCTAATCTGTAGCATTTTCCAGGAATTTATAATATGTAAACTGAGGTGAATGTGCCCCAATAAAACTCATAAAGTTGAACCCATGGCCAATCTCCTCCTTTAGGTAATTGCAGGGTGGAGGGGGAACTCATAAACTATAAGCTTTTACAACTTAAGTTATAAAAGAACATGTTTTTACTTCTCAATAAAGTAGCAACTTAAAGCAATTCTATTAAAATTTCTCTTGAAATTCAAATATAAATGCAAAATAGATTCCCTTTTAAGGACACTTGTAGGTATTCATAATATTTTTCTTAATTATCTGTACATTAGGATGTTTTCCTCAAGAAATTGTAAATTATGAAGTTTACATTGATTTTTTCCAATTAGCATACTCCACTGACATTTATGTTTTCCTAAGATTTGTTTTCTTCCAATTTGGCTTTGCTTAAAAATTCTTAAAATTCTAGCAAGTCTTAAAATTCTAAAAAGTTCTTCTTACTGAACAGCAGTATTACATACACTAACAATGGTGTGAACTATATTTTCTAAGTCATCACTTTTCGGCCTTTTGGCTAAGATCATAACTTTTTTCTAAGTTATCAGATAATTGTACAGTGTACATATAGTACTATGAAAACACTATAGAAATATATATGATATATGGTTATGTGTCTTTATAAAAATATATATAAACTATGTCTTTAGCTCTTGAATTCATTTGCAAAGTGATATGTAAATGGCTAAACTTAATATATGAAATGCATAACCAAACTCAAGAGCATTGTGGAAAGATTGTCATATGACCAAGGCATTTTGTACACAAGTATAGAAATAGGAGATAGGCCAGAGTGTTATAGAAATTCTAGGACTGGAGTAATATGGGAAAGCTGTTAAAGCTGTTAAGTGCTAAACTGGATACTAGAACAAGGATGGCCATTTTAAAAGGAGTAGGATATTCTAGCCCAGAATAACAACAGAACCACAAATCAAAGAGGAAAAATGCAAAGTTTATAGATATGTACACAGTTTGAATGAAGCAAAGTAGATGAGACAGTGGAACATTAAGAAAGGTATTTTGGGTGTGATTTATAGATTATTGCACATTAGGTTAAAAAGACATTCAGAATAAGTAATAGTGAAACATTTGGCATGAGAATAGTATGATCAAGGGACTATTAGGTCAGTGAACTTTGAAGCTACTGAAATTCACATTTAGGTAATACTGGTCTAAATAAGCAACAGTGGAAATGGAAATACAGAGATATGCTTATGAAAAAGATTTAGCGATTAGAACTGATAGGACTGTATTTCTAGATATAGCCTTATTTAAAAGGTTTGAAGAACTCTCATAAGAAGATAAGCAGAGAGAGAAGAAAGATGCAGGAGATCAGGAATAGTATAGCATCACAGAAGCCAAAGGAGTATGGAAGCAGATGAAATATGCAGCAGAGTTGTCAGAGGAGTGTTAGCAAGGCCCTGAGAGGAAGCCGAGCAGTTGTACTAGGTGTGATGCGTCTGAAGCCTATTTTGAGAAGAGAATGGAAAATGGAACGAAAATGTATTCACCCTTGTGGATTTGTTGCTGACATACTTTGGCCACAAATTACTACTGTAAGATAAATCTGAGTGGAATGCAAAATGTTTCACTTTGTTTATATTCTGTAAAGGTACAAAGTAAAATTTTAGTATGCTGAGTAGACTGATCATGTGTAGAAATACAAATTTAGTAATACTGGCATGTTATTATTATGGGGCAGTATTGCATTCAAGCCAAACTTTCTCAAATGGAAACAAAGATCCAGGAACCCGAATGGAACAACATTAAAGATGCAAAGTAAACGTTTGCATCTGACAGAAGAGTTGAGTAGGACGGTTAAGGCAAAGTCTCTTACTTCTCTAATTAATAAGGAAGGTTGAAAAAATTGTTCTTACAGTCCACTTGTAGGACAACAGTTCTGTGACTCTTTTTCATCTGTTAGTGTACGTCAGCAGAAAGGTGAAGAATCTTATGAATGGTCGCTTGTCACCTTAGTCATTTCCATCTATTCTCAGGACTCAGAATTCACAGTAGATGTTTTACATATGATAGTTTTTTCACCGAGTTGAATAATGAATGACCAACATCACCATAACTATAGGAAACTTCATGCTGCCTAATAAGAGGGCATAGGTTGCTTATCTTCAGCAGAGCAAAAACTTAAGTCTTTTCATTCCAGGGCCTGATCTCACCAGTACTAGATGCAATGATACTAACCAATAGGATATGGTGGCCAGTCAGATGTGAAATTCTGCCAGCACACAGGGGTTGCTGAGTATGTACGGAACAATATGAAAGAGGGAGAGCACTACTGAGCTTGTCTGATCTTTTTTAGGCATTTCAGACTCTTGCTATTTTTCTTAAGGAAAGCAGTAGTTGCCTACACTGAAGTTGAAGAATCAGCTAATGAAATCATAAATCAAGCATAATTTAAAAGAGCATAAATATTTTAAGATAGTATATCTTAGCATATGGAACCAAAAGAAATTAAAACTATTCAATTTAGACTCTGGTTGAAATGCTTTCCTAGTAAGTTGAAGAGATCTATGCACTATAGGTGCTGAGTACAGTGCCTAGCATGTAGTTATCGCTTAGTGATTGGCTATTAATGTTTTACCATATGTACAAAGTACTGTTTATCCTTGATGAATTTCATCAATTTATTTTTGACCTATTTTCCAGCCTTTTAGAATCCTTGTGATTTAATCTAGTCTTTCACCCACAAAGATAGCTATCTTCCAAACTATGTAAAAATGACAGATTCTAGTCTTACATTTTCTATAGTTTTCGTGATTACTTAAGTTTTTCCTTTCTAAAAAGCAAAATAAGACTTGATTCATCTTAAGAAAGCATTGAAACATTGCACAGCAGAACCCAAAACTTGAGCCAATGGGTTCATAAAGTGAAGAAAACAATTATTTGGAAAACAAAATTCTTCATCACTATGGGGGTAGTTTTCCATTTTGGAAAAGAATTTAAATTTCTCAAATTGACTCCCTATTTTCCTGCCTAGGTGGATGCCTGCCATCTGTCACTTCTAATTTTTCATAGATAATTTTGGCCACATGTGAGTTTACAAAGTTCCATCTTCCTGTAATGTTCTTTATCCTATCGCCATCTTTGTGCCCCCAATAGTGAGATCAGTCTTTGACAGAGATAGCATCAGAGCAGATGCTAATACAGTGACACCCTTTGGTATGACCGCATAATTGGATCACAGATTAATTAGATACAGTACATAAATCTCTAGAGGAAATAAAACTGTTTTTTTATTGATAAACTTTATAAAAGTCTTCTTGTCACCAAATTGTTGGCTTGGTGAATCTTAGGTAAATGTGGATAGAATTCTGTAGGAGCACTTTTTGGATCTAGAGCATAATTTACTAAACCTGAAAATAAGTTTTTGGTTTCATAAATGGAATTGGAGTATTTCTATATTTGCTTTAGAAAATATGCTAACTTTATAGCTATAGGTGTTCGGCAGAAACATTTTTTTTTAAATTTGAATCTTTATTGGTACATTATATATACACATCATGATCACGCTGAACATTGAGAATTTGTGCCAGTATATGACAC
>PVIC010007297.1:0-51430 GCA_004025085.1 Thryonomys swinderianus | reverse complement strand
AAAAAAAAAAATGTGGGCTTATCTTTTGATCCTGTGCCCAAAGAATGTGGAAAAGAATACATCTGACAGTATTACCTAGTTCTACTGCGTTCCCAATGCATATATCCAAATCACCACAAACTCCATTTTAATTAAATTACCCTGTAAATGTGCTAAGTATTAGTTCATATATTTAGGAAAGCACTAAATTCCCTTTAATTGCAGAGCAGAAATGTACCATAGTTTGAGTTAGTGGCTGATGTTTCTGCTTTGGCTTTGTTTTTGTTGCTTTGAACGCATACTATGCTTTGAATTTCATACAAACACTTTTGAAATGTAATTTGTCTAGAAAGGGGGTGACTTTAGAGGAGGACTCTGCAGTGTCAGAGAACTGAGAGCTGTGTCAGTACAACCCCTCAGATGTCGCTAGAATATGCATTAGAGGGAAAGTGCTGTTTAACATCCGGGTCCTGCAGAGAATGAACCTCTGGAGGGAGCCAGGAAGCAAGGGTGACGGCAGCAGGCTGCTCCAGGCAGGGCCGCGAGCCCAGGCCCTTCTGCTCCCAGCAGCCCACGGGGCGATGCTGCAGGACAGATCCGAGCACTTGTATGTGACAGAGGTGCGAGTGATGCAAGTGCTGATGCAAACTTCATCACTGAAACAACCCTAAAGGGATTCAGCTCCCGCGATGTCGCGCTGCTCTTGTAAATGGTACAGCCATCCTAGATGACACCAGGCAAATGAATTTTAAACTTTGAGTGAGACAGAAAGAACTAAGTTCTTTGGTTTATTTTATCCTTTTTCCTTTTCTTGCCTTTTTCTCTTTTTTGAACACTGCAGTGCTGGGCTTACAGGTGTGCACCCCATGCCCAGATTTTGTTTAAAGTGTAAACCTGTTAGGCAAATATTGTCAAAAAACTTCCAGTCCACGGTAGTTTTATTAGACCACTCAAATTAACCTGGACGATGCAGCTTATCCAATTGTAACCTATTATATGAATCTTATACACAAATAATATTAGGGCACAGTTATAATTATTCAGAAACCAGAAATCATTAGGGTAGCCTATCACACAAAAGCCATGAAATGAATGCTACACATCAGAAGAGCACTTGCAGTCCCGAGCTCGGTGTGACCCAGGTGCTCACAGAACCGAGAGCCGCTCAGGTTTGCTCCTGCGGCCCGTTCTCCCTCTGTCCCCTCCGCCGTAGTGCTCCACGCACGGTCTGCCGGCAGCAGGTGCAGCCTAAGCGGCTTGTCCCTCCTGTGACAGCGGCCCCCAAGGGTGGAAGCTGTCCTCGCTAAAATTCACACGTCGGCACTTCCTCCCCGTTTAGGCGGTGCCCTGAGCAGAGACGTGAGCCGTAAGGTCCAGTGTATGTTTAGTGGTCTGTCTTGTGCTTTGACCTTAGACTTGCAAGACACCAGACATATAAGAAATAAATTTATGCTGTGTATAAATTCCCTGGCTTGGAACAGCACTACTAAAGGACAGACGGTGGCCGTGGCAACGACAAGCACTATCAGTTCTGACCACAAGGTCCTAGAACGAGTTCTGATCTTCCCACTTCTTGCCAATGTGATTTCAGAAAAATTACCTAGATTTTTATGGCTTTCCACTTTCTCATCTATAAATGGAGATAAAAATGAGGTACTTCTTAAGTCTATGTTTAAAATAAAATCAGCTCACATCCTGGAAGAAGCAGGATACTGTTATCACATGAACCCAACAGGTGCTGCCCCTTCTGCCCTCGCCCTCACTGCTCACCCTCCCTCATGTATGGCAATGGAATCCTCCCTGACAATGGAATTATCAGGCTGCTGAAATAGGAACACACTTTGGTATATTTGGGGCAAGATTAGCATGTATTATAGAAAATGAAATAATACAATTACAAAGGGCAAAGTGTCTAATTTTTAGTGTTTCATGACAAGTTTTGATATACTTCTTCAATATTTCCATAATATATATATATATATATATATTGTTTTTTTTTGAGACAGGGTCTCACTTTGTAGTTCAGGCTGGCCCTGAGCTCACTATGTAGCCCAGGCAAGCCTCAAACTCAGCAATCCTCCTGTCTCTGCCTCCCGAGTGCTAGCATTATAGGTGTGAACCACCACGCCTGGCAAAATAAATATATTTTATAAGGTTTCCTGTAAGACACAACCACATAAGCTACAGGAATAAGCAAAGATTTCATGAACAAAATCCAGACTGCATGGGAAATCTTAAAGGATTCAACAACTGGGACTTCCTCTTATTAAAAAGCTTTCGAACAGCAAGGGGAAACACCAACAGAGCACAGAAACCCACACGGTGGGAAAATATTTTTACCAATTGTTCAGATAAAGTGCTATTACCTAGAATACAGAAAAACTCAAGAAAATGAGACCCATCAAATTTAAAGACCCAGAGCAAAAATGGGCATCTGATGTAAAGATACTTCTCAGATGCAGAATTAGAAACAACACATAAACTTATGAAAAACTATTTAACATCACTGGTCATTCATGAAACGCAAATTAAAACAGTTTGGGTTCCACCTCACCCCAGAAAGAAAGGCTGCTATCAAGAATCGACCAGTAGTGAGCGCTGGCAGGGCTGTGGGGGAAAGAGCCTCGTCCAGCGCAGCCGCTGTGCGGATCAGTGCGGGGATCCCTCAGGAGCAAGAGGCTCCGCTCACCCAGCTGTGCCTCTGCTTGATACCTTGCAGGAAGAGTCCAAGTCGTCATACTATGGCAGTGAGCGCACCCGTGTTTACAGCGGCGCAGTTTGTAAGAGCTAAATCTTGGAAACAGCCCAAACGCCCATCAGCTGATGCCTGGACAAGGACAAGTGGTTTTACTTTTATAGAATGGAGACCTGCTCTGCTGTGAAGAAGGGTGAACTTCAGACATTTCGAGCTCAGCAACAGATCTTGAGACCTTCTTCTTAAGTGCAATAAATTGGACACACATGTTTAAATACTTCATTGCTTCTCTGGTGCGAGAAACTGAAAGTGGAAATAAAGGGTAAAATGTATAATGTATGTTGGGAAATGGGAAGCAGATGGAAAGGGGAGTAAGGGGACAGGAAGGAGAAAGGAAGGAAGGGTAATAGTGAAAATAGAAGAAAAATGGAAATGAAGTCTTGCACATAGGGAGGGGAGAGGGCTTGTCGGGGGGATGGGCTAAGATAAAATTCTTTTTTTTTTTTTTTTGCTTTTTGAGACAGGGTCTCGCTTTTTAGTTCAGGCTGGCCCTGAGCTCACTATGGTGCCCAGGCAAGCTGCTGCGAACTCAGCAGTCCTCCTGCCTCTGCCTCCCGAGTGCTGGGATTACAGGCGTGAGCCACCACGTCCGGCACTGTGGTATGTGGTGTTGATTGTTGGTGGGCGTGAGTCTCCATGCCCAGCATTATATGTGGTCACCAGGGATCGAACTCAGGACCTTGCGCTTGCAAGGCAGGTGCCGGAACCACTGAACTAACCCTCCGGCCCTAAGATAAAATTCTTAAAAATTCATTTGGTGAAACTCACTTCCCAACGTGTCAGCTCCATGTGGGGGCTGGAGGTGGAATTGTGCGATGAGGGTCTAATGAGGCTGACACAACTGGCCCACTGGAGGGAGGGGGTTCACTCCTGTGCCACGGGAGGAAGCCACAGGGCACCAACATAAGAAATGTGCCACAATCTGACACCGACTCTGCTCTCTGCATTTTTTTTTTTTGAGACAGGGTCTCGCTTTGTAGTTCAGGCTGGCCCTGAGCTCACTATGGAGCCCAGGCAAACCTTGAACTCAGCAATCCTCCTGCCTCTGCCTCCCGAGTGCTGGGATGACAGGCGTGAGTCACCACACCCGGCTGCTCTCTGCATTTTGGTCTTGGCTGTTCCAGCCTCCAGAATGTAACCAATGAAATTCTGCCACTTGCAATTCACAGAATGTGAAGTACTTTGTTAAACTCCACCTAAACAGAGAAGGACAAACTGCACAGTCTATGTGTATCAGGTCAAGAGCAAAATATCTGTACAAACAGTGGAAAATAAAAGCAAGACAGTAAGAGATCAAAACTAATCAGGCTCCTATTGATCAAGTGAGTCAATATTCTCCACTGGAAGTCCACAGAATTGTTTTGAGAATCACCACTATATAAACATGCAAAAGATGTATGAACAATAAAGGTTGGATGCCTGATATTTGATATTCTTTTGAGATAGAAGGACCTTTCTCTTAGATTTATGGAGTAGGAACAACTTTAGTTATACAGTATTTATAGCCTGTACCAAAAGAATTATTTAAATTGAAAACAACTATAGTGTATTTTCTTGCCTTGTGGAAGAAACACAGAATGCCTTCGAACCTGAAAGCTGTGTGCAGAAGATAAAGCTTGAGTTTTCCTTCCCCTGAGAGTTCAATAACACCAAAATTGAAAAACACAAAGCTCACTACACATCTGACTGCGCTCCTAGTCACATGGCTCTATTTTTAATCATTTTGTGTGAAAGAAATGTCAACACTAGGTGCATACATCCAATCTCGGACCATGGTTTTAAAACTCTTACCATTAGCTATTCTGAAAACTTACAAGCATAAAGCATGCCAGTTTTCAAACACAACTCACTGATGATATAGAGAGCTGACAGTACATAGTAAAATAAATTTATGACTTCCAAATCTATTCATTACTGATTTGGCAGATTATAATAAAAATCATGGTTATATGCATATGATATAAAGTATTCTTACAAGTAAAATATACTGAATCTTAAGACAATGCAGAAGCAATCTGAAATGAACACCCAGCAGAAGTGGTAAAGACAAATCTAGAATTCAGTGGCATTGCACTGGCTGTTCACCTACCCACAAGCCCCTCACATGAGACCCCATACACACTGCTGAATGCATGACATTGTGCAGAGTAATACATAGACATAACATGGATCATGTTTTGAACCTGAAACTTGGTGAAAAGCCCAAAGACATGTAAAGTAGTAAGTATGAATCCAGAAGTGCTTTTAGCAGAAAAGACTGTGCTCTTGAGGTCAAAGGCAAGTGGTTTACATTTTCAGCAATAAATCTCCACTTGCCAAAAGATTAAAAAAAAAATTGAGTATGTTGTATCTGGATGCAATGACTGAAATATTGTTTGATGTAAAATTTAATAATTTTGCTTTCAAAATCTTAGACCAGAATGGTACAGATGGAAAGCAGAAATATGAATTCCCTACTAATGCCACTGACCTCAGACAACAGTGTCTGGACATCTTACAGTTTCTCCATCACTCCTGAAACTCCACCTATCATCCCTAGAAAGCTTACTTTCAGGAATGCACACCAAATTACACAGCTAGACACGCTGCCCGGTGGGAAACCCTGAGAAAGGGCCCTCGGGACCCTCTGTCACTCAGGGATCATTCATGGCACCCAGGTGCGGCCAGGCCCCTCCGAGGTACTCGTGTTGCTTGGCTAAGGGAGGCACTGCCCAGTTTTAGGGACTCGCACCTGGCGGGTGGAGTGGCACTTAGACTCCAATATAGTTTGATAAACCCAACAGTCGAGCTGCACAAGATGCTGCGCATACAACAGCGAGCTACACATAATCGTATCTGAATGTGAAAACCGCTCTCCAGAAGATGCGTCTTTGACCTGAGACTTGAGCAAATGCCAGATATCACCCAAGGGCAGATGACAGGGCTAGGCCTGGCAGAAGGGGACCCAGAGGGTTGCGCGGGCTCTTCCTTCTGGGAGTGTGCGCTGCCATCTCGGCCCTGCTGTCACCACCATGGGCTTCCGCCCTTGGCTGTCCTGTGACCAACCACGCGGAGCAGCAAGAACTGGGTTGGCCGAGCCAGGGAACGTCGAAGAGCAAGCAGTAAGGTGGCAGGTGACGCTGCTGAGCAAGGCTTGATTTAGCCGCGGACACACAGAAGGAGGCACAAAAAGAGGCTGTGAAAGGCACCCGTGTACTCAGCGGCTCGCAGGTTCCGGACGCGCAGGCGCACTGGCCTTCCTCCGGCCGCGGTCACTTCCAGAGGAGGCTGAGAGCCGCGCTCAGACCCAGTGCTTGGGGCGTCTCTACATGCAGGCGACTCGGCCGATTTTAGAAATTTTCTTTTATTTTTTCATTTGCTTCAAGAAACAGGCTATTTTGATAACTGTCTACCACGAAGCAAGATTTAATCTTTCCTTCACAGACAGAGCCCTCAGCTGCAGGCCGCGCTCCTGGCCACAGGACGCCGAGCAGCTCTGAGTGCGATGCGCATGCTCACATGTGACGCAGGGACAGTGACAAGTGCTCCCGCCAAAGACTTGCTGTGAAGAAGAATTCTGAGAGGCCTTTGCCATTTTAATTTATAGCGCATACTGTACCACTTTAGCAATCTTACATCTGTTAAGAGTGAGATACAAGGTTCCGGCGCCTGCCTCACAAGCGCAAGGTCCTGAGTTCGATCCCCGGTTAACCACATACAATGCTGGGCGTGGAGACTCACGCCCACCAACAATCAATACCACATACCAAAATGCCGGGCGTGGTGGCTCACGCCTGTCATCCCAGCACTCAGGAGGCAGAGACAGGAGGATTGCTGAGTTCGTGGCGGCTTGCCTGGGCTCCATAGTGAGCTCAGGGCCAGCCTGAACTACAAAGCAAGACCCTGTCTCAAAAAAAAAAAAAAAAAAAAAAGAGTGAGATACAAGTTACACATACTCCCCAAATGTATATCTTATAGTAAGTCAGTTTAACCTGCACTCTCAAAAAAGAGATAAAGGGAACATCAGAAAATGGAGAGACATCCCTTGTTCCTGGGTAGGAAGAACCAGTATTGTCAAAATAGCCATACTAACTGAACTACTGTACAGATTCAATGCAGTCCTAATTGAAATCCCAGCAGCATATTTCACAGAACTAGAGAAAATAATCCAAGAATTTATCTAAAACAGGGAGACAACTAGAATAGCAAAAGCAGTTCTAGGCCAATAAGGACATGGCAGGGGTGTCACAATCCTCAATTTGACACTACACTATGAAGCCACTGGGGAAAAGACAGCCTCTTTAACAAATGGTACTGGAAAAAGCCAGATCTATGTCTTCTATACATTCTGGACCTCATTTACATGTTCAGTGAAAAGGAGACCTAAATATTAAAACAGAAACACTAAACATGCTGGAAAACAGGTTAGGTAGAAATCTTGGAGACACTGGCATAGGGAAAGACTTTATCAACAAAACTTCAGCCGCCCAGGAACTAGCAGAAGGAATCAACAACTGGGATCTTGTTTTATTTAAAAATCTTCTGCACAGCAAGGGAAAACAGAGTAAAAAGACAGCTTACAATAAATAAATAAATGTTTACGAGCTGTTCCTCAGACAAAGGACTACTACCTAGTATATATGAAGAACTTAAAAATCACATGCCCCCAGGCCGGAGGGTTAGCTCAGTGGTTCCAGCGCCTGCCTCACAAGCGCAAGGTCCTGTGTTCGATTCCCGGTGACCACATACAATGCTGGGCGTGGAGACTCATGCCCACTGGCAATCAATACCACATACCATAGTGCCGGGCGTGGTGGCTCAAGCCTGTAATCCCAGCACTCGGGAGGCAGAGACAGGAGGATTGCTGAGTTCGAGGCTTGCCTGGGCTACATAGTGAGCTGAGATCCAGCCTGAACTACAAAGCGAGACCCTATCTAAAAAAAAAAAAAAAAAAAATCACACGCCCCCAAATTTAAAGACCCAATTTACAAATGGGCATCTGAAATAAACATTTTTCAGATGAGGATGCAAATGTTCAACATCACTGGTCATTTGAGAAAACAACACTGAGGTTCCATCTCACTCCAGAAAGCTACTATCAAGAAATCAACCAACAACTAATGCCAGACATGGTGGCTCACGCCTGTAATCCCAGCACTCAGGAGGTAGAGACAGGAGGATTGCTGAGTTTGCGGCGGCTTGCCTGGGCACCATAGTGAGCTCAGGGCCAGCCTGAACTACAAAGTGAGACCCTGTCTCCAAAAAGCAAAAAAAAAAAAAAAAAAAGAAATCAACCAACAACAAATGCTAGCAGGGTTGTGGTGAGGGAGGGACACTTCTTCACTTTTGGTGGGAATGTAGATTGGTGCAACTACTGTGGAAATCAGTGTGGAGATTCCTCAAAAAACTAGGATTAGAAGTCCCATTTGACCCTGCTATTTCCCTGCTAGGTATACACATGAAAGAATTAGAAGCATCATGTCCCAGTGATATATATGAACTATTTGTAATAGCTAAATCTTGGAAACACCCAAAATGCACATAAACTGGAGATGTGGATTTTTTAAAAATAAAATGGAGTATTAGTCATAAAAAATGATAAATTAGAGACATTTATACTTAACTGGATATACCTTGAGGCCACGTTCATGTGAAGTAAATAGGACACAGATGTGTGAATACTGTATCATTTCTCTACTACAAGAATTGGAAGGTGTATATGAGATCCAGAATGTATGATAGGTACTGTAAAACAGGAAGAAAATGTTCAAAGGGAAAAAGAAAGGAGGGTACAAGAAAGTAATGAAGGGAAAGAAAAAATCTGATAGTAAAACAACTTAGTTTAAATCTGAAGATCTGTAAATTGAGAAGAAATTCACTGCATTTAAGAAAAATAATCTCAAGCATCTATTATCACCCATTATCCCTGACAGCAAATCAGAAAACACATAAAAAGGACCCAGTTTCTCTTATGTTTTTCCATAAAACCTAAGAGATTTTCTATAAAATATTTTGAGGAAAAAAATGGACACAATGTTTGTATTATGATTTAGGATTTTTTTTAAACTAAGCAAAGTACTACTCACCCCATGAAATAAGCACGTTTCTTCCTCACTGGTCTCCTGTGAAGAGTTTCGTGACCCTTGTGCTGGGTATAGTACATACCACAGAGAAATATCCTCTCAGAGAGGCCGTGTTGGTAATACTGTACAAATTCTCAGCTGTGCTTAATGACTAAGGCAGCATGCACAGTGTGCTTTTGTCTTCTAGGAATTACACGAGAAAAATTTAAAACCTCTTTCTCAGGCAACCATCCCAAACTCGTATATTCCAGGGAAATACGATGTATCACAGATGAATCCAAAACAAAGCCTTGCCATCTCACGCCTTGACGACCGCACGCCCATGTGTATGCCCACGCTCAGACTGCAAAGACAGCACCACAGTGGCCTGTGGCCCCTCTAAGGGAACACGCCTTCCAGGCGAATAGTACCTCTGGCTTCCTGCAGAGCCTGCGCTTCATCAGCTGTGCAGGCGGGAATTCACCAGTTTTTCTAGTCCTTCTGCTACCACTGCCTTAGGGACCTCTGGTCTGAAGGGTGCAGAGCACTGGGCTTGGTTTCTGGCCCTAAATGAATCCCAACAGCCTGGCCTTTCCACTATTTCTTGTCAAACATCAAGCATGGATAATTATCCCCAAGCCTAAAATAGATCAAAGCAATTCTTGCAGGCTCTGTCCAGGTGTGCTAACACACATCACTGATGGACTATTGGTAAGTGTTTTTAAAATTTGGGGAAGCTACAGTTTATCTTGTAGAAAACTCACATCAATTCTCATGGTCCTTACATGATAGCAAAAGAAAAAAATTGCATCTATAATAATATAAATAGAAGTTGTCCACAGGAGATATAATTGGATTTTAGCCACATTAAAAAACAAACAAACAAAAAAAACCAACTCCAAACATTATGGTGGTTTTCTCTTCATGAAATGAACCAGAGTTTTAAATCCATTAAAGATTCATTTCAGCATTCTTGACAGATTATATTAACCTCTTCTGAACCATTTCTTGACATCTTACTAGTTATTTCATTAAAGAATTTAAAATCCCATTGATGCATTTTTATGTCACTGCATGAAAACCATGTATTTAATATTTCAAGTTATAATTCAGAAATTGCAAACCTTAAACCATTTGAATAATGTCTATTCTCTCCTTACTGCACGACAGTGTGCGCTGAGTCCTCTTCCTGACCCACCTCGTTTCACAGTAACCTTACCAAGCCAACCCCACAAGTTTAGACGTGAGAAAACTGAGACCCAAGCAGTCCAGCTTCTTGTGGGTTACACAATTGTATTTGAAAGTACAGTTTTAAAAATGGAGGTGTGGACAGTCCCTAACACATCACGGGTGGATTTCTACCTCCCTGGTTCTTCATGCAACACTGAGACCGGAAACAAGGCCCTGCCCTGATTTGTCTCCTTCTAAGACTCACTGCTACTAGTTCTTATAGCCTACTTGTCCTATTTCCTACACAGTGTCCGATCTGTGAGTCAGCTGACAGATCTCACCAGGCACTTTGTGCTGCGGTGGTTCTCACGCTTTACTGGCTTAGAATCACTTAGAAGGCTTCATCACATCCAGACTGTGAAGCCTCATGGCAATAGTTTCTGATTTCCTGGTCACGCAAAGGAGATTTTAAAAAGTCCCCAGTGACCCTGAAGTTATTTCTCCGGAGACCACTTTGGAAACCACTGAATTAGTCTATCCTGCTACATTTCCTAGGGCAATGGCTAACTGCTTTGGATTGGGCATCGCTGTCACGCCTGCATGGATCTAACTTTTCCTGTGCCACCTTTTCTCCTCACAGAGGCGCATGCCCTCACACATGCCAGTGTAACTCCGTGGAGATTTCCTGGAATCACTCCGAGGGCCGGAGTGAGCTCAGTGAATGACTGACTCTCCTAAGGGGGCGCTACAGCCTGGTCATGTTGTTGCTGCCACCTGAGCAGCCCTGACTAACATCTCGGGGCTGTCACAGCACAATGTACCTTTGACAAGGCCACGAAGGACACAGCTCCCACGGGCTCCACACCTGTAACTGCTTCCCGCCCACCCTTCCTGCTTCCCAGCTCCAAGGATGCTTCTTACAGCAAAATAACTGAACAGACACTATGTCCTTTCTTCAAAGTTGCTTCCTGGCCTGATACTGATGATTTATGGGGACAGTGAATCGCAGTTCAGTAGGAATAAGGAATAAAAAAGCAACCAGATCTGACACCCCACTCTCTGAAGCTATTCCACTGGTGTCAAAGTGAGGGAAATAAGCAGAAACGAAAAGATTAAGAATTATTGCTTTTTATTTATTGATAAAACAAATCTATTTATGACAAAATGCTAGTGGATTGTTAGGCTGCAGTAAGCCAAATACTGGCCCTGCTTGAGGCCTGGCTGGAAAGAAGGCCATAAAACCACGCTCTGCCTTTTCATTTCTTAATGGACTCACCAAGAGCCACCCAGCCTGTTACTACGCCATAAACCACAGCAGATGACACTTTTAGTGCTCATGTATTTCGAATGAACTGCAGTTCATTTGAAAGGGGTGAAAGATTTTCACAGAAGTGGGGTTTTTATTAGATCCTGTGAGTCACAGGTTCTGACTTGATGGACACTGAGCCTTTTGTGACAGTGAGCTAGAAAGAGCACTGCGATCGACTCAGCAGTAAGACAAAAGGGAAGGAGTGGCTTTTTAAGTAATGCTTCTTACACCTATACAAAGAGATGACAATTCTGACTCGTCTCGTGGTGAAGAAAGAGGACTGAACATATCCTGGGACTCTTTTTTCTTCTGGTTTCTCTCCTGTTATCCCTCCAAAGTCAACCAAAGATATCAAAACTGAGTCGCAGTTATTGAAATGATTCCATACTTCCATTTGAAATTATCTAACTTATAATACACCAGTTATATATACTTTATAATCCACAAATTATTTCCTGGTAATAGCTGTTCTAACAGGAACACCGAGGGATAAAGTGTACAGTAATTGCTGCCAAAGGATGTGGCTTCTCCCCACACAAGCTTGTTCGAATTTTGAGTAAATGTCTTGTTAGCTGAGGTCTGCAGGTGTGGCGAGGAGGCTCTATTGCTTTATATACCGTTATTGAGCTAGAACTCATCTGCCACAAATTTGTCCACTCAAAGGGTAAATTTTCTGTTTTCAGTATGTTCACACACATGCATAACCCACCACTCCACTTCAGAAGACTTCCATCAATTCCAAAAGAGCTGCCAGCTGCAGCGCCAGCTCCCCTCTTCTCACGGCCCCTCCCTCCAGCAATCACTAACCTCATTTCTGTCTCTCCGGTTCGTTCATACCGGACATTTATACATAATGTGTGGCCTTGTTACTAGCTTCATTTATACAGCCTAAACTTCCAAATTCACATGTTTTGGCATATACAAGTTTATTCCTTTTTGTAACTTAGTAATATTCTGCTGCATGACTAGATCACAGTTTGTTTATCCATTCATCCATTGGCAACTTATGAATGGTACAGCCACAAATATTTGTTCCTCAGTATTTGGGTGGACATACGCTTTAGGGCCTCTTGGGAACACAGACAGCAGAAAAACTGCTCGGTTATAAGGTAACTCAGAGCTAAAGAATACGAGGAACCATGAGGCTATTCCAAAATAGGAAGGCCATTTGTATATCCAAGAAAAGTCTAATCTTTTTCCACTGCCTTCCTGATAGTGCGGCTGGCACATGTCTGGGGTGTCAGCCCTGTGTTGTAACATCCCCGGCACTCTAGTCCTGCCACAGAGGTAATCACCCTGTTCCTACTACCCTTACCACCAATGTAAGTTTTCTATCACCCTCTACTATGAAAATTTGGGGTTCCAGCTGCTGGTGGACATACAGTAGTTCCATGCTGTAGTTGAATACTGACCAAAAAGGTTAGCCATATGCATGATTTGTGTGATTTCTTTGGCGAAATCATTTGTATGGTTTCTTTGGAGAAATTTCTATGTATATTCTTTGGCTATTTTTGAGTTGGTTATTTTACTTATTACTGACTTAAATCTTCATCTGTAGTACAGATACATACCTCTTATGAAACATGATTTGTAATATTTTATGGTACCTTTTTTATTGGTAATGTAATTTGAGTCACAGAAAATTTCAATATTGATGAAGTCTACTTTATTTGAAATGTTGGAACTTGAACCCAGAACCTGTACAGCAGGGTATGTACCCATCTCTTTTGAAAATTTTGAGACAGGGTTTTTGCAAATGGCTCACCCTATGCTTGAGTTTGTGATCCTCCTGCCCCAGTGTCCAGAGTGCTGCAATTTTTCTCTTTTGTTAATATGCTCTTGGAATCATCTATGAATCCACTGCCAAATGCTTCTTTGAACAGTATTTTCTTCTAAGGCCTCTGTAATTTTAGCTCTGACACGAGCCATTTGGAGTTAATTTTTTATATGGTGTTAAGCAAATTTCCATTTTCATTCACTTATATGTGGATGGCCAGTTGTGTCAGTGTAATTTCCTCAAAAGACTTATTTCACTATTGAACTGTCTTGCCCTACTTGTCAATCACCACTTGACCAAAGACACATGTGCTTAACTTTGGGCTCTAGAATTAAAATTTTTGCCCTATGTGAAACTGCATTATCTTAATTGATGGTGCTTTGTAGTAGGTTTTGAAATCAAGAATGCAAGTCTTCCAATTTCGCTTTTTCCAGATCATTTCATCGATTGTTTACCTGGACGTCATATGAATCTTAGGGTTATCTAGTGCGCTTCCACAAGAAGCTGGTGCGATCAGGACAGGCACTGCCGAGGCTGCAGAAGCCTGCGGGGAGCGTTTCCATCTCACCTGTGGGAGTCTCCAGTCCACCAACTGTAGCTGCTCCACTTCGATCTTCTTCCACCTCTTCTAGTGTTCAGCAGTGTCCAGAGTCTGGCACTTCCCTTAGTAACTCTTTTCATTAAGTAATTTGTTCCTTTTGATGTTATAAATAGAATTGTTTTAATTCCCTGTTCAGATTGTTCTTGCAAGTCAGGAGAGATACAATTGATCTTTCAAATACAGCCTTTGTCCTACAACCCTGCCAAGCTTGCTTATTAGCTCTAGTGGTTTTTCCTGGATTCCGCAGGGTCTTCCCCACACAGACCATGTCACCTGGGACTGTGAATCAGGCTTCTCTGTTTCTTTGCGTACCTTACATTTTCTGTTAGAAACCCAACTCTGGGTGACACATGCCAGCAAGTTTGAGCAGCAGTCACCCTTCTGGAGCCCTCTCCCTCAGTGCCTGGGTGGGTGATCTTAGTGAAGTTCCTGGTCCTGATCCCATGCTGTCAGGTCCTGATGCCCCTGTGTGGCCTGTGCCCCTCGCAGTCAGCCTGGGCACCAGCCTTCTCCAGCTCTCAGACTTGCCCTTTCTCCTTGTATGCCAGCTCCTCAGTTCCACTGGTGGCAGCCAATTCTCCTAGTGTTTCCTAGATGCCCTTGTCACACTGGTTCACAGTTTGATGGATTTGTATTTGGGGGACTTGGAAGGGACAGTTCTCAAGGCCAGGCGAGGAATTTGCTCCAGAGTGGGGCTCCTCCGCGCCGTCTGCACAGGTTTCCTCTCTCCCCAGCAGACCCACAGACCTAGTGTTCACTTTACTCTGAGGAACCTGCCAGTCAGCTCCCAGCTGCCTCTCACTACAACCTCTCTGTGGTGTGAAAATGCCCTTGGACTAGAATTTCCCCGTAGTCTTATTCAGGGGCACAGAGCTCTGCTCCACACAGGCCAGGCTCTGACCAAGCTGCATCCGCTGCAATCTGCTGCCGTCACTTCCTCCAGGGAGAGACAGATCCGGGGCTCTCTGTACTACAGCCAGTTTCCCGTTACAGGTGAGACCCCTGAGCCACAGCTGACGAGGAGCAGGGGGGGAGCAGAAGCTTCCGTCAGAGCAACACACAGTGTCTCCTCAGTGCCCAGCACTGGCAGGACGGAGATGGTGGCTTCATCAGGCCCCCGTGCCTTGTGTCTCGGCACAGATCCCCTCTGGGGAGGTGCTCCAGTGGTGGCCTGCCCAAGACAGCCTCCGTCCCAGCACAGGGAGCAGCCACCTCCCCCCGGGCACAGTGTTCCTGAGCTTCGGTGACTTCCACCAGAGCAACCCTGCCTGGGAGCCGGGGGAGCCTGTGTCGTTGGCTCTGTCCACCCAGGCTCCCTGTCACCGAGCAGAGGGAGTCTTGGTACAAATATGACAGACTCCCAGTTGGTCCGACATTCAGCAGATTTCTTAATGATTCTGGACCATTTCCAGACACGTTAATGGGTGTTTGTTTTCCCAACAATGGTACTCTTGGTTTTCACCAGTGTGACTAGCTAACAGACCCCTGCAGCTCCTCCTGCTCTTGTGCCAAGAGTGGAACTCAAGATTTATTTATAATAAACTTCAACTGCATCTTTTTTTAACCTTCTGGAGAATCTTTTCTTATCTTTTATCAGTAAGTGTCAGAAAGGCAAGCAGTTACATTACAAGGGAGAAAAGTCTATTAAGAAGAAAGTTACAACCATTTCAAGCCATTAGGAAAGGCATACTGGAGCCGAGGGTGGGGGTGGGGAGTTGGTGTTCTGAGTTTTAGGGGTAGGTGATTATACAAAAATCAGCCCTTGATAGCAAGTATTTAAAATGATTTGCAGTGTATTGAAATTTAGGTAATTCTGAGATGAAGTACAATGTAACAGTATAACAGGTAGTAGAAGATTCATATATTATTTCAGTTTCTACTTAGGACATTAACAGATTTCTGTTTTTAACAAATAAAACCAGCTCTGCCATTTTCATCTATAGTAATTCCCAGAAATAACAAGCAGAAGCATTCTGTACAGATCCCCAATATGCTAGCCAATTTCATAGTCTATTGACACAATAAATTATTGAGTCAATAATTTAATAAAGCTGTGTTTTTCAGATAGTCCTTAATTTTATCTTTGGAATATAAACTATGTTGATATTATAAGTTATGTAAAGGTAGCCAATAGTTCATTATGAGCTACATTTTGCTTCACTTTATGTTTCCAGTACATGTATTCAGACATAAATTCTGTAGTGCTACACTCATCACATAGTAAATACGACAGTGTTCATTTACCCAGTTCCCATTTCTTCAGCACCCTTTTATCTCTTGGCAAAATGTTGTTCATGGAAAATAATGGTAATATTTAAAACTACTTTTAAATTATTTTTAAAGCATATTATCGACTACAGCCAGTACACTGTACAAGAGACTTTTGCCCTTCTCGCCCTTTGCACCTGAGAGTGGGGACTCTGAACAACATGCCCCAGCTGCCACGGCCCCTCCAGGCTGCGGGAGCCTCCACTCTGCTCCATGGACATGGACGGTTCCGTCTGAAGCTGTCAACTGGTCTCTGATTGGATCATTCCACAGTGTAACTCAAAGTCAAAGCATCAAATCATACTCTTACAGGACACACAGGTGTTGTCAATAAAACTGAAGGCAAATTTTGAAAAGAATAATAATGAATAGATTACAAGTGAAAAATAAGTAAAAAACTTGAATATCTGTGAAGTGTCATAATTTTAAAACAAAACAGTAATGATTTTCTCTTAAAAATTTTAATTGTGGGGCTGGAGATTTAACTCAGTGGTCCCAACGCCTGCCTTGCAAGTGCAAGGTCCTGAGTTCGATCCCCAGTAACCAATGCTGGGAGTGGTGACTCACACCCACCGGCAATCAGTACCACATAGCACAAATGCCAGGCGTGGTGGCCCATGCCTGTCATCCCAGCACTCGGGAGGCAGAGACAGGAGGATTGCTGAGTTCCAGACTTGCCTGGGCTACAGAGTAAGCTCAGGGCCAGCCTGAACTACAAAGCGAGACCCTATCTCAGAAAAAAAAAATTCTAATTGTGGATTTTATCATTTACTTTAGGAATATATAAAAAACACAAATGCAAATGCTGAATGTATTTTAAAACATAAAAGGAACACAAACATAAGTGTGTACTTAAAAATCCTGACCTAGATGGCATGAGGTCAGTTTGAAATTTAGAAGTAGCGGTTAGTAGGTATACATCTGAATTGAACCCACAGTCTCTGGCTTAAAAGTAACTGAAAGATGTGATGTTTAAACCCTGTATTTATATTTTCATGATAGCAAGGCCTATATTTTATTTTTTTCTTAAATGTGCTTTCTTAATACAAAGTTAGTAGTTAAACCTTCATTTATTCGTACCAATGGACAAAACATGGTGAAAAAACCCCCAAATTTATAACTAAATAATATTTCATAGCCATGAGAGATCAATGTGTAACATCTAGTAAAAATAAAGTAATAACATCACTTTTGGGTTTCAGTATCTTTTCACCAGAAAATCTCTGCCTAAAATATAAAGTTACCCTGGAAGTTTTAAACATAAAAATGTGAACAACAACCAGCTTTTTTTTTTTTTTTCCTGACATCAAAGATTGAGCTTGGAACCTTGTGCTCACCAGGCAGGGGCTGGAACCACTGAGCTAAATCCCCAGCCCTTGAGCATAAAAATGGAGTAGACAGGCACATACGTTTTCACTAAACCTCTTAGGTGATGCATTCTAATGTTCAAGAACATCGTGACAACATTGAACCCTACCTTTTGAGAGGAGTTTTTATGTTAATTCCTACCGTTTCATTCCTGAAAAAATAATTCATTATATACTATTACACTGAATGAGAAGATGTTCTTGAATAATATTCATGAGTAAGCACAAGCCTAGCCTTCCCAACACATGTACATTAGAAGGCAGAAAGGACTAAAAGAGGAAATAAAACCCTCTGCTAACACTCAGGGTTTCAATTATTAAGGCCAAATGTTTTTGCAGCATGAAGTGATCAGACTGTAAGGTGACTACACGAAACCAGCTTGTTATAGTTGCAGAGAAACCCCCACTGGCTCCCCTCAGAGCGTCCCCTGCTGGGACACACTCATCCCCCAGTGCCGACATCGTCTGCAGCGGCTCTACCGCCCTCTTTCCAGTGTCTTGCTGACGCGTCATCAGAACTGCGGTCCGTGCCGTGCCGAGCGCATCCAGTGGAAAGATGGGCTCATAAAATCCCGGTGCTGTGCTGTCACCGTCCTCACAGGATCTGGCGATTCCTGGCTCTTCCCCAGATCCAAAGGACCACGAAAGGGAGACATTTTGAATCAAGTCAGAACAATGAGGCAGCCAGAACAGAGCAACTAAAGACACTGAAGAAAAAGGGCTTCCAGAGCCGCTGCAGAAAGTGGCAAGGAAAACGGACAGCTGTGTGAGAAGAGAAGGGAAGTTCTCGGTGCGTGTTTCACGGAGCTGTTCCCCGTGCTTTTGGGCCACCGCTCACCTCGCGCAGCGCTACAGGAGAGCTTGAAATGACACAGAAGTTGTTTTAAAGCATCTGTTCTGAAGAGGTGGCACTTCTGTTTGAAGGGCAGAGCTTTTGCTTTGATTTAAAAAATCCGGACCCTATGTTTTACATGACCTTGCTGGGCGTGTCTGCAGGCACTTCTGTCTGTTGCCCCTGACAGACGTATGAATTACACAGAAGTGCAATATTTCAAGCTTTTTTACTCCTTGGACATCAGTGAAGAACAGCATGTAAATCACACGGGTACTGCTGCAGTGATGAGCGGTTCTCTCACACTGTAACCTGCAAGTAATGACAACTTGAATAACTAATGATCTCTTACGATAATTCGTATGTCCTGTCCCATGAGAGATGAGAAAATATAAATCAGTTTGAAAAGACAGAAGCTTTGGTTTCACAGATGGTCTTACATAAAATTTCTAGCTGCTACCTAAGGAACCTGAATCGAAGCCTGGCCATGTCTCAAGGTCACAACACAGCAGTCAAAGTAGAATGGACAAAATAACCAGGGAAACCAGCGCTAGGCTCTGTGCGACCGGTCTCCTGCCATTAGAGCAGGGCTGCCGGTGCCACTGTTGACGTCTCTGAGGCAGGAAGACGAGGTCTTGCCTCACGGGACTCTCACGGGGCCTCCTGGTCAGGGGCAACAGACAGAAATGCCTGCAGACACGCCCAGCAGGGCCAGGCAGCTTCTGGCTCCTGTCACAGGAGCTGAAACAGTCAGGTTTTAAAGATGAGAGGCCGCTTTTGCTTCACAGTTGGGAGGTCTCAGCTCATGGCCAGTTGGCCCCGTGCTTATAGACATCGAAGGAGAAACGTGAGAAAGCACAGCTAGGAAAGCCGTTACCTCAGGACGGCCAGGGAGAACAGAAGCAGGAGGAGGAGCCTCAGGCCCACTGTCTCCTTCAAGTGCAGCCCCTCTGACTTAACTTGCTGTCACCGGGACCCACCTTTAAAGATTAGCCCACTTCCTGTTAGGCCGACGCACACAGGCTTTAACACACACACCTTCCGAGGTTGACTCTGACTAGGGAAAACCTCTCTCAGCTAACAGCTGTGGCTTTACAATTAATGGAGCTAAATTTCTGCACAAAACTTCGGATTTGTTACAGTCGTCAAGAAAATAAAAACACTGGTGTATCTGGTTGCACTTTTCTCCATGTCTTTTGGCCTTTCAGAAGATGCAGGCTCTGTGAATACATGGTCATTTGACCCGTCTGTGCCTCATAGCCCTAGTGTACTCATAACGTAGACAGTACTAAGCTGCTTGAAATGTCATCATTTCACGTTACTGCATTATTTTCAAGGAGGAAATATGTGTTGGGTACTTGATGACATGTAATCTCTTGAATTCCAAGAAGGCATAGAAGTTACTAAAAGATGCCACACACATATATAATGATTATAGCAACTTACGTAAGTGCGGAAGTGGCAAGTTAACACAGCTGAAATGGTGTCAGTCTGATTTCTCATGCACCATTTGAATTCCCCTCAATTTTCATCTCCATCCTACCCACCGGGCCTCCTGCTTCCATGGAGCAGCCAGGCTCTGATGGGGCTGCAGATCCGGACCATGATTGGGAAGGACAGAAGACCACTGCAAGCAACATGGCTGGAAATGCTCAGAGTACGCCCATTCATTTTTAGTTAATGGCTTTCAATCCTAGAAAAGAGTCAGAACCTTTGTTTTTTACATGAAGCACAAAAGATAGTCTTACGTCAAACCTATTTAAAGAAATATCTTTGAGTCTTGAATAACCTACTCTGAGAAAAAGTATAAGAAATTGTGAAGAATGGAACACAATTATTTCCAACTGAATAAGCATCAGAACTCAAAGTTCGGGAAGAAAGCACTTCATTCACCATTTGACATGGCTCCAGCTAAAAGCAAAAGTGATAGAATAAAAACAATATTCCTAAACCAAGTATATTGTTGAAAATGTTTGAAAACCCAGCATATACTCTTATTATTCAATGTTTCTTTTCCCTTCCTTTCCTCCTCTCTCCTCCCCTCCCCTCCCCTTCCCTTCCCTTCTCTTCTTTTCCAGTACCCAGGACCAAAATTGTGTCAGTGTTTCTTATAAACTGATAGAATCTTTAAAATCTAACTAAAAGCATTCTTTTCTTCTGATGATTTTCCATCCTAGTGATACCTTATGTAATTCAATTTCAATGCTGTCATTTAGCCTCAGTTGGGTTAATATGACAGTGTAGTCAGTCTTAGACACTAATGTCACACTCTGCCTCTGAGGTCTAGCCTATGTATTTTTGTAGAGAACAAGCAGGAAGGTGGAGGGAGGGACAGAGACAGAGACAGAGTGAGGGAGGGAGGGAGGGGAGAGGAGGGGAAGAGGGGACAGGTTACTGTATGAAGGGCAAAAATAAAAGATTAATTTTCCCATAACCGTGCTTTACTTATACGTGGATACTGCCATACACTCTTAAAAACTCTCTCAGAAATTATACCCATTCTTTACAAAACTACTGTCCCAAGGAGATTTCCTTACTTTATTCTAGAACAGTTTGCAGATGATTGAGGTCTTTTCCTCATAACTCTGCATGTCTCCAGGGGCTTTTCTGGCTGAGCATGTCACTCAGCTCACATTTGTGAGCTTTCTAGGTTCATGAACAAATGCATCTTTCATTTCTCATTATCAAATACAGACAACAGTCCATGAGTTGCTGTTATTTAGGTATAGTTTATCTTTGTTTGCCCATAGGCAATGAGTTTCCCAGAAACCTGGAAAAACAGTGATGCTGTGGAAGATTCATTCCTGACTCCTTCATAGAAAGGACCCACCCAACACCCCCAAAGAAGTGGCCCCCAGTCAGGAGTGCTGACGCTAAGTAAAGTTCCAAGGGCCTCAGTACCGACCTCATAGCACTGAGACACCTGCCTGCATGTTTCCATTTTCCATATTGGTAGAAAACCCAATCTTGTACTTTTCTACCATATGTACTTACTAGGTTATTTTCTTTTAGTAATTCTACTTTTAAATAGTATCTTCCTAAGGATATAATATTTCTTATTCCTCAAAAATACTTTAGGGTGATAACTTTAATTCCTTGGAAAGTTTTTTTTTAATACTGAAAACATTTCATAAACACTGAGTTTCTAAAATACTAGATTTACTTTTTTTAGTTTTTTGGATCTTAATATTTAAAAATGCTCATATTTGACTAATAAAAGCCCAGGCTACACTACAGATATATTATGAATTTCTTTTTTACTTAAATCAATTCTAGCACCAAACTATTACTTGTCTGAAGAAATAAGACTTCGTATTCCAGGCTGCAAACATGTTCTTTAAATTTAAGGACTCGACTCCATGGCTAACAACTCCATTTGAACAGAAAACCTTGGACACTGCTGGCATTTCTGCCACTCTGCACTGAAACTTGTTCACAAATATGGACCATTAAGAATAGTTGAGTTTTGTCAAGAAGTTATTATTTTTAAATAAGAACAAAAATCAATATAAGACAACAACCTTTTTAAAGTGGCATTAAAGAAATAAAAATATCTAGGGCCGGAGGGTTAGCTCAGTGGTTCCGGCGCCTGCCTTGCAAGCACAAGGACCTGAGTTCAATCCCCGGTAACCACATATAATGCTGGGCGTGGTGGCTCATGCCTGTAATCCCAGCACTCGGGAGGCAGAGACGGGAGGATTGCTGAGTTCGCGGCGGCTTGCCTGGGCACCATAGTGAGCTCAGGGCCAGCCTGAACTACAAAGCAAGACCCTGTCTCCAAAAAGCAAAAAAAAAATTAAAAAATAAAAAAAATAAAAATATCTAGTTATTTTTAAATGTGTCAACTAGATACATTCTCCTAGTGTTTTTAAAAAAAAATCTGAGAGATTCTAGCACTTCACTATGGATATTTGTAAAAAAAAAAAAAAGGTAACAACTGAAATACGAAGTTACAAATGCGGAAGAACATGACAAAGAATTCCTGGTACATAAATCATGTTTGTTTACTTTCTTGCCTGATAACACTGCTATCTTTTTGGAAAGAGTAACAATGAGTAATCTTTGCTCATTTGATCACTTTTCAGTTCAAAGTGATTATGAGAGAACTGATTATTATCTAATTTAAAATAAAATTTAAAATAAATTTAAATTTAAATTTATTTAAAATAAATTCCTTTATCTCTTATATTATCCCGTGAATATTTACTAATTTTGAAGGTACTGTACTAGAAATATTTTATGTTTGTATTTTCTATACTGTAATTTATATATTGAGTTGAAAATCACTTCCTTTGGCTTTGATATCAACAATAATGGAAGGATACAGAACTATAAAAAATACCCTATGTCTATATAAACATACTGCTGCCTCTCTTGGATTGTCGGTGCACAGTGTAGACAGTACTTAGCTGATCAGGTTAGGTCAGGTAACCTAGAGGAAATTACTTTGCTGCCTAGGAATCAGGTAATTTTGAAAGATCCTCCCCATGTAAAGCCAACAATATACCAGATTAACTGTGATTTCATTCATACCTTGGGTTTGTAAGAAATGAAATTATCCCAGAAAGATTAAACAACTAGAATATTTTCTTGGATTTTTTTTTTCTCCCGCTCCCCACTAATGCTGACAGTTACTTCTCAACATTTACTTAGTATTTTCTAAAAGGAAGCAAAACTCTCTGAAGAAGACACCAAGGGGCTGGCTGCAGAGCAGCCCGAGGGCGCCTGTGAGCTGCGGAAGAACGGAGGCCCCGCTGGCTCCTTTCCTGATGCAGCTCTGTGTGCTCCAGAGGCTTCGCTTTTGCCCTGCCGAGGTTAAGAGCACGACACCTGGAAGCCTCCAGACTTGGGCTCCTTGGATCAGAGCGGGGAACATGGTTCGGAGCCCACTGAAACCCGTGAGTTTATTCAACACGTGCTTTACCTATGTTTTTATAGTCCTTTCTTACCTTACCTAACCTTTTGACCCGCCTGGGAAAGTTAATGTCCTCTGTACGGAAGCTGTCGGAACAGGAGGCTTAGTCACAGATCACTATCCTCCCAAATGGCATAACACACCCACCGGCATTTTAATCATGCCGGAGGAGCCACCTGCTGCTAATCTGTCACCATCATCACTTCCCTGCAGTCATCAAGTTCAACACTTAGGGAACAGGAAAAAGACAAGAAACTTCCAGCCCACTCTGAAATTCCCACATGTGAAATCCTGAGGGTTGCCAGGAAGGATGGGTGCGTTAGTGTGCAAAATATAAATCCAGAGGCCCCGCGAAGTATGATATAAAGAGCCCTTTGCCTTCAGAAAGTGTAATACAAGATGTATTATAGACTATTGACATAGTAACACGCCATACGCAAAGTCTTCTCGGTTTATAGTAAATAGATGGTAAAAACTCCAGTCCCCAATCTCTCTTCCCTTTCTTCCTAACTGGTATTTTTCCAAATCTAACCCCCGTTCTTTCCCCAAAACCTTGCCTCAGTCTTCTGTTCTTCTCAGGTTTCCACAGCGTCCCACAGGCTCCCAGCCATTAAAATCAGGTGGTGACTGAGGGCTTGATTTCTGATGGCACAATTTGAGTCTCAAAAGCCACAATGAGGAATCTTTCACTTAATTTTCAAATACATCAATCTCTCCAATAAAACTACAGTGAACATAACAGAAAAGGAGCAATGCCTTCTTTCTTAAATAAATGCTTTGTAAGCCACTTATGACATTGCTTGGCACAATACAAACACTTGGCACTATAAACTATCATTATTAATGATAATATCAATCTGTATACTACATTTCTTGGCTTCAAATATCATGCTTTGCTTGCACGTTCACTGATATTACCTATAATTCTTGTTGACTCCTAAATTAAAGCCTCGTCCCAAAATTACTATGAAGGAATGGCTAAAAAACACAAGTCCTCCATAAAATAATAGCAAATCAAATCCAGCAAAAATCTAAAAAGAAAATTACATACCATAAC
The DNA here is from genome assembly GCA_004025085.1 of Thryonomys swinderianus. Taxonomy (NCBI): domain Eukaryota; kingdom Metazoa; phylum Chordata; class Mammalia; order Rodentia; family Thryonomyidae; genus Thryonomys; species Thryonomys swinderianus. Next base: position 27,359 of record PVIC010007297.1, on the reverse strand, counting down.
CAACTAGTATTATAGGTATACAAGGCTTAATAAATGTTTAAATGATGTAATTCATTGTAGCAATATATAAAATAAGAAAAATATTATGAATAGATGCAAAAATATAACAATAAAATACATGAGCCATTCATGAAAGAAGAAAACCTTACAAACAAGGAGCAAAAAGAAACTGTCTCAATTTGACAAATAACATCTATAAAAAGCAAATAGTCAACATCATGTGTGTTTACCGCATAGCTCTGGAAACAGACAAGGACATTGCCTATCAGCATTCCTACTAAATTCTTAGCTAGTGCCATAACAAAACGAAAGGAAACAAAAAGTACACCGTTGAGAAGGAAGACAGAAAAGCTTTTATTCACAGACACATGATTATTTACGTAGAAGCATCCAAAGAATAAATAAAATCAAATCCTAGGACTCATAAGCAATGGCAACAGGGTTGCTGGATACAAGGATAGTACAAAATAGTCTGCTATTCTCCTATATTGCAGTAAGAACATTCAGAATGTAAAACTAAGAACATAATACCATTTATTTTAGCATCAAACAAGTGAAACACTCAGATATAAATCTAATAAAATTTGTATGGGAGTCAATAGAGGAAAACAACAAAACTGTGATAAAAGAGATCTTTAAAATTCTAAATTAATACAAACATAATCCTATGGATAAGAACACTTAGAGTTTTCCTAAGTTGTCAACTCTCCCTAATTTGATTTATGTTTTCAATGCAACCCAATCAAAATTCCAGTGAGTTACAGTGGATATAAGTAACACATTTCTGAAGCTTATATAAAAAGGCAAATGGCCTAAAATAACAGAATTCTTAAGAAGAAAGATGGAGGATGACGCACTATATACCTTTAAGATTTACTATAAAGCTACAGTAATCACAATAGGAAGATAGTGTGGTTTTGGCAAAAGAATAGAGAGATAAATGGGATAGAACAGAAAGTCCAGAAATAGGTCACACATAGAGCCAATTGATCTTTGACAAAGGAAGCTATGGTAAGTTATGGAAAGAAATGGATTTTCAACAAATGGTGCTAGAACGGCTAGATGTTCACAAGATAAAAATGAATCTGGATTTAAATCCTACTCCATTCACAAACCATAACTCAAAAGTGGACCAAAGACCTAAAAAATAAACCGCTGAACAATAAACCTGTTAGATAATAACATAAGAGAAATCTAGGTGATGGAGGGCTTAGTTGACCTCTGAGATACAATACACAAAGTATGATCAAAGAAAGAACAAATAATAACAATGTGTATTCATCACTTCCCCCTGGTGGAGACAAAATACTGGACACCTGCAAGGTAAAGGAGACGAGGATTACTCTAGCTCAGCTCTGAAGTCTCAATCCGTGAGCATGCTGGGCCAGCTCCAAGGCAGTACAGGGTGCTGTAGCAGGATGGGAGATGAATGCTGCTGCCCTTTGTGAGCAAGAAAGCAGAGAGAGAGACAGAACGCAGGAGGAACTGGGGACAAGAATATCTCTTCCCTGGCCCCACTCCCAGGGCCCTCCTCCTCTGACCAGGCCACACCTCCAAGGGGCACATTCAGTTGTAAACTCATAAATATAGTAATTCATGGGTAGGTATCTCACCTCCTTGATACAGTCATCTTCCAAAACCCCATGACGAATACAAGACCTTCCAGGTCTAAACTAACATTCCACTCACAGTCCCCCAAAATACTCAGCCCACGTCATTAGTGAAAATGCACTCAGCAAATGTATGAGTCGGTAAATTCTTTATAATCCTGGAACTGTTGAAAACTCTAAGTCTAAAGTCTCTTCAAAGAATCAAGGCAGCTCTTAGCAGTGGGCCCATGTGTATCAGCCAGTTTTCCCGAGGCAGGGTACACATGCAACTCCCACAGATTAAAAAAGCCAAAATTTCATTTGGCTTAGTTTCAGAATAAACCCACAGACTACTGGGTCCAAGACAGAAACAACATGAGAGAAGTGCATTGTGGGAAATGGAAAGGGATCGTAACTAGAAATTTTGCATTAGGTTTAGTCTCCTGTGAGTCGATGGTACACAGTGAAATAATAATTAGGCAGAAATGAGGCTTAAAGAAGCTGATCTTGGGCCTGATCCATGCTATCCTGGGTAACAAAAGGCCCCAGGCCCCAGCGTGCCACATCTTTTCTTTAGCACCTCTAGAGTAACCAAATGTAACAAAGACTCAGAGGGTAGGGCAGATGCCCGCAATGGCCCAATTCCGCCCTGAGGAGCCAGCAGGTGGGACCACCAGAGGCCTTGCTGTTACCAGAGGTGAAGGTAAGTTAAGTCCAAAGTCTGTCTGCACCAGGAAGGCCTAGTCAGTTTCAACCTTCCAATAATTTCTCCCAAACAGGATTGTTTTTAACATAATTAAGACCAAAGTCAGTCTGCACACAGGAAGGCCTGGTCAATTTTAACCTTCCAATTTTGTCTCCCAGACAGGATTGTTCCCAATATGACATGATAAAACAAAGTTGCTTGGTTTATGGCATCCAGGGAGTAGAGTAGCAGTATAGTGCCCAAGATAAAGGGGTCAGGGACCAGACTTGGACTCCAAGGTCATGACTTCAAGACCCAACAGATATACAAAAAGCTGAGCTTCACCAATACTCTAGGGAAAATTCCAAAGCCAATCAAGTTGGCATTACCACACTTACATCTCACCATTATGCATCATCTCCTTAAACCATGCTTAATCCTCAAACACAAGGTCATTTAATTCTGCCTAAAATGATAACAACTATGTTATGTACAACTGAAAGCACAATAATCCCTTCACCAAAGGCTCTGCAGGCCAACACTGTAAAAGCCCAAGTCAAAGTATCCAGTGAGGCTCACAAAAAAACTCTTATTTAATAATCTCTATAAAAATCAAAAACAAGTTAAATCATCCCAATGTATAGTGGCATAGGGTAGATATTCCCATTGCAAAAGGCAAGACTAAAAGGTACAAAAACTAGGAACAAAGCAAGACCAAAAGCCATCAGGATAGACATTAAGTCCTGGAGCTCCATGTCTGGCATCTAGGAGGGCACATGAAGGTAAAATCTGAGCTCAAGGGTCCAGGAGACTCCTATCCTAGGAGTTGCAGCACACACAGCCTTTTCTTTTTTCTTTTCTTTTCTTCTTTTTTTGTTTCTAGTTGATTTTATTTTTTAGTTTATTTTTATCTTTATTGGTACATTGCATATACACATCATGATCACACTCAATATTGGGAATTTGTACAGTATATGACATGATTTAATTCTCATTTTTCCCCCATTCCCCTACCCACCCCCAAACCCCACCCCCTAAATACATAAGCTTTGTTTCCCTTATTTTTAATTACCATCACATTTTTTCTTTACCCCTCATTACTCACCTGTCCACATTTCCCTTTGAATATTTTGTATTTCACAATATCCATCATACATTCTAGAGCTCATTAACATCTTCAGTTTCTCATACCAGAGAATAGATATGATATTTACACAGCTGTGACCTATTTATTTCACTTATGAGTATGTCCTGAAGGTACGTCCATTTGACTATATATGACTCAAACTTATCATTCTTTAAGGCAGAGTAATACTCCATTTAATAGAAAACCACACTTCTTTGTTTGGACTAGCTTCACTAACAGTACAATTTTCACTGCAGACATTCAAAGTTCCTGGCATCCCTGATTTCTTTCCATCTGTACTACAACTCTGACTTCATTTCCAGAGATTTAGGCATTGCTCTCTGGTGGGGACTCCTTGCTTGACCTTCCAGACTTTTCTCCGAAATCTGAATGGAAGCCTCTCCGACCTCACAACTCTTACATTCTGCATGTCTGTAAAACCAGCATCAGACAGACAACACCAAGGTTTACTCTCAGTGGGAGCAGTAACCAGTCCCCCTTGAACCATGGCCCCTGACTAATTGGATGCCTGTGCACAATGAATTAAGTTCTGGGAACCAATTCCCAAAAATGCCCCTCTTAAGTAGATGTCTCATGAACTCTATTTTCAAAAGAAGGTTGATACTTCTGCACTCTTGAGCAAGCAATGGATGTTGTCCTGTCAATTTCTAGTATGTCCGGAAGGCATCTTTCTTCTTATCCATATATGAAGTACTTGGTTTCTGTTTAATTGTACTAATCTCTTCTGCAGGTATACATGTTTTTGCTACCAGTTTTACATAGGGTTTCTTTAGACAAAATTTAAGTTATTCAAGATTTTCTCCTTTGTTTTTTGCCCCAATTTCTCACTACAAATATGGCTGGAAGTAGCCAGCAGTACCTATCCTACAGCCTGCCTATCTTGAAATTTCCTTCATTAAATCAGTTAATTCATATACACACAGCCCATCTCAGTTTCCTGCAAAGGATCTCAGAACACAGTAAAATTTAGACATACTTTCTGCTACATCATAATACATGTGGCCTCTAGTTCAACTGCCAGTGGAGTCAGTATTCCCAGCTGAAATTTCCTGAGCTGGCCTTTCCTGTCTACATTCCAGTCAGCATTCTGGTCTTCTATGCTCAGAGCAGAATCATCTGTCAGGCCCAGCTTACAACATTCTAAGGCTCTGCTAGCCAGGATCTCTAAACCTTTACAAACTATTTCCACAAACTAGTCCAAAGTTGTCTACACTGTACGATCAGACACAGTCACAGCATACCACCTCTCAAGTACAAATTTTCTATGCAAGTCCACTTTCCAGTCACCAGATATAAAACACAACACCCAAAACTTCAAGGAGGAGCACTTTAATTTGTCTAATAACTTGTGGGGAATCAGTCCATTGTGGGTGCCTACAAAACATAAACATGGTAGAAAGCAGATTAAAAGAGGAGAAATTTCTAGTCTCACTCCATGTCATTTCTGCTCTCCCCATGACATTCAGAAAGCAGACAAAGAGGAAAAACAGAAGAGGAGCAAGATACAAGAACACACACTTCCAGTCACACCTTTACTGATCCACCTCCTCAAACCAGACCCCACCAACTAGAACCACATTCAGCTATGAACTCATCTGTGGATTAACTTCCTAGTCAGTATATTGTCCCATGATCTGATCACCTTCCTCAAGTCCCACTGCTGAATAAGAGACTTTCAGGGAAAATTTTAGATCTAATCATAATATATTATCTATTCATCAATCTAACAAACAGCACACAAATATAGGTAGAATAATACATTAAGAGAAAGAAAGGAGATAGGAGGCATGAGAACTCTATTTTTATAGTCAATTTTTTATAAATCCAAAGTAAAAGTCTAAAAGGAAAATAAAAATATAAAAGTCTAGTGATTGCAGCAAAACAAAACATACAGATTCTACAGCTAGAAATATTTGAGACTCAGTATTAGTTCTACTACTTTCTAGCTTTCTGAGTTCAGGTACTACTTCACTTCTCCAAGACACGCTGATACAAAAAGAGGACATGGATGGTTTTAATCAGACAATATTGATATTTAAATTATATAGTACACATCACATGTTTAGCACAGTGCCTCTAAGGGTTTTACTCCAAAATCATTTTGAAACTACTTAGTGGACATTCCACAGGAACTACATTTTCAATATACCCCAAATTAATCTCTTTCCTTCTCTAACTTTATACCTTCTCTGCTTCCTTTCTCCTATTCCATAGAAATGTCAAAGAACAATGGGAAAGGACATGACTTCATGACACCTGCTCTCTGTCTCAGAGGATTAACAGGAAATGTCATTTATGAGCAAACACAGTACTCACACTTATTTCTATGCCTCATGGATAACTGGTCACCAAATCTTTTCTATCCTAACATATAAGTAGGCTTAGAATAGAATCTTGTCACTTTTTGTATTCATTATCTCTCATATAATCCACTACAAAAATCTACCAATCGAGGACTCAGACTTCAGTTTAAACTGATTCACACTTATTACTCATCCTCTTATTCCTTATTATGCTGCCATGCTTTTTTAAAGCAATAATTCCTAAATTAGATTCATACTGCTTTGCAGAAAACTTTCTTCTTCCCTAGGAGGATGTAGAAGGTTCTTTATGATCTGGTTTTCCTACCAGCATCTGACTTTCCTACCAGAAGTCATATACATTATTCAGTCATTTGTATCAGTTTGATTTTTTTTTTTTTTTGAGACAGGGTCTCACTCTGTAATTCAGGTTGGCCCTGAGCTCACTATGTAGCCAAGGCAAGCCTCGAACTCAGCAGTCCTCCTGCCTCTGCCTTCCGAGTGCTGGGATTACAGACGTGGGCCACCACGCCTGGTACTGTGGTATGTGGTACTGATTGCTGGTGGGCATGAGTCACCACGCTGGGTATTGTTGTATGTGGTTACTGGGATCAAACTCAGGACCTTGTGCTTGCGAGGCAGGCACCGGAACCACTGAGCTAAATCTATGGCCCTGTATCAGTTTGATTTTTTAAAAGAGTTTCTTCACTCCTGCAAGCCACTCTCTCCCCCTGAGTGAGATTTTATCTTTTTTAAATCTCGATATTTCCTATTATTCCTTTGAAACACAGAATGGTTATCAGGAAGTCATTTCTTTTTCCACTCTGCTTTGACAAAGTCCAGTATATGTCCACCCTTTTGTCTCTCTCCTGCAAACCATTACATAACAGAAAAAGGTTTGTTCTGTGTGGTTGAAAGTTGGTGATACATACTTGACATCAAGGATAACAGTGAGTTCAAATCCCCTACTTTTTCAAACCATGAAATGTGCTTAGTAAATACTTGTGGGTATTGAAAGAGGACAGATGAATAAAGGAAGAGATGGACAGGTGCATGGAAGGAAAGGCAATGGAAAAAAAGGAAGGAGGAAAAAATGAAGGAAGATTTAGGCAAATTTTATTCTGATAATTGAATGAAAAGACATCATTGAATGAATTTCACTGAGAACAAGAAACTGAATTACATTTTATACTATCCAAATACCCACAATAGTTTCACAATTCTAAAATCTATTTTATATATCTTGTTTAATTGAAAATAAAATGGCATCAATTTTAAGATGGTAATATTTCAGGCCCCCTAGAGAAAGAATAAGAAACATTGAACCCTTCACTACACACCTTCACTTCAGAGAGGCTGAAATACAAAGAGATACAGACTGTGGAACCCAAGAAACCAAGCAAATGAAAAAGCAAGTCCCTTCTTGTGGACCATTCCTGGTGCTTCAGGAGAGAGAGGCATTCCATCATCTCCCAGCCCTGCAGATATCAGCCAGTACCAGGCAGAAGAGTCCAGAGTGACCTTAACATCGGCTCTGATAAGGCTCTGTGTGTGTGTGTGTGTGTGTGTGTGTGTGTGTGTCTGTGTCTGTGTCAGAAAAAAAAACACTGCAGGGCCAGAGATTTAGCTCAGTGGTTCCAGCGCCTGCCTCACAAGCACAAGGTCCTGAGTTCAATCCCTGGTAACCACATACAATGCTGGGCGTGGTACTCACGCCCCAGACCAGCCATCAATACTACATACCACAGTGCTTGATGTGGTGGCTCACGCCTGTCATCCCAGCACTCGGGAGGCAGAGACAGGAGGATTGCTGAGTTCCAGGCTTGCCTGGGCTCCATAGTGAGCTCAGGGCCAGCCTGAACTACAAAACAAGACCCTGTCTCAAAAAAAAAAAAAAAATTGCAGTTCACGTGATGCCGAGGGTCTACAACATATTTGCAAGCAAAGGTGAAGCAATTTGTTTCAGCTATAAAAACAAGAGACAAATTGTTATCATGGGTAATAATCAATTCTTAGGAACCCTCTTCCACAGTGAAGAATGCTGCAAAACCAAGGCCTGGAAGTGCTCTCATGCAGCACAGAGGCAGAACGCTGGAAGCACCGCATCTCTCAGCACTGCTGACCCAGCCGCGCCCACCGCAGCCACAGCCCTCCTGCTCCTGTCCCAAGGGCTGGCAACAGTAACAGCAGACACACTCTTTCATCACACTTTTGCTCCATAATTATCACGCTGCTTCAATGTTTGTTTAATTATTAATCAGTGCTGGAGAGATAAAAGCCATTTTGCAACTACTAAATTTTCGGTACTTTTTTAAAAAACAATATAATATAAAAATGTGAGATAAAGGATTAATTCAGGCTTGAAGCCAGACAGAAGAAACAAGCAGCAGTACAAAATTCCCTCTTACAGCCAAAAAACAGGATCAAGGTTTAAATTTCTATAATATCTCATCAGCATAAAAGCAAAGGTCAATTGCCTCAAAACTGAATACAGTTTTAATACAAATAATTGGTAGGACAAATGTGCACTAAGGCAGAAGTACTGTCAATGAGAAGTAATTTCAAAATAGGGAATCTAATTGTTGAGTCAGCTCACCAACCTCACAGGTAGATACATTAACTCACACAGAATTAAAATGACAGCACAGCAAAGTAACTATTAAGTATTAAAAACTCTTAAGTATTTCCTTCTGCACTCCCATAGTTAATTTTAAAAAGCAAGTATCTTGCAATTCCTATTTGCTGAGAGAACTACACAGAGATCACATTTCTAATTAAAAATTCAATCTCCCACATGTGAAAATCACCTGAGGGGTTTAGATATTATTGAAATGCCTCATAACTCCATCACTATAGAAAATAGCATAATTTTGTTAATAGAAACTTTGTTCTTTTTTTTTTTTTTTTTTTTTTGGAGACAGGGTCTTGTTTTGTAGTTCAGGCTGGCCCTGAGCTCACTATGTAGTCCAGGCAAGCCGCCGCGAACTCAGCAATCCTCTTGTCTCTGCCTCCCGAGTGCTGGGATGACAGGCGTGAGTCACCACACCTAGCACTGTATGTGGTTATAGGGAATCGAACTCAGGACCTTGCGCTTGAAAGGTAGGCGCTGGAACCACTGAGCTAAATCTCCAGCCCTAGAAACTTTGATTTTTAACACTATTTTTTCTTAATATTACAAACAATCCCAAAACAAACTGTAAGCCTAGAGACTACAGAGACTGGAGAACAAATGGACTGCCTTCTCCCCACTGGGCAGAAGACAGTGGAGAAGAGAAGCGCCTACAAGGAGATTCTATGAAGAATCTTTTACAAGGAGTTTCCTAATGGCCTGTGACACTCCACCACAATTGTATATTGATTTTATTTGAAGAGACTTTCCATGGGCTTTCTGAGAAGAAAACAAGTGGCCTTTTCTTATTTTTGGAACTAAGGGAGCGTTCTGGAGACCAGCGTGAAGCCACTTGGTCAGCCTGCCGCCGGCACGCAGCAGTCCGGCCTGCACACGCTCCCACTGGTGGCGCTTGTCTGCTTCCGCTGTCGAAGGCGGCATTTGCAAAGCTGTCACAGTCACGTATTTGGCAGGGATAAAGGACAAAAGAAGCTGTCAGTAGGCATACATGATTTTAAAAATTTGTGAATTTTCTAAAAAACAAGAAATGCACCATTAAATATTTCAAAGAGGGCCGGAGATTTAGCTCAGTGGTTCCGGCGCCTGCCTCGCAAGTGCAAGGTCCTGAGTTTGATCCCCAGTAACCATATTCAGTGCTGGGCATGGTGACTCATGCCTGTAATCCCAGCACTCGGGAGGCAGAGACAGGAGGATTGCTGAGTTCGAGGCTTGCCTGGGCTACACAGTGAGCTCAGGGCCAGCCTGAACTACAAAGCGAGACCCTGTCTCCAAAAAAAAAAAAAAAAAAAATTCAAAGAAACGGGACAGTAGTATTCTCTAGAACGTCTTATTTTGCTCTGATTTTGATCTACACAATAAAAATATCAGGTTCAAACATAAAGGATGTGGATGAGGGCTATCACTCTCTGGGGAGTCTTTGCCCAGCTCCCAGGGGAGAGGGCACAGCTTCCCTCCCGAGAAGCCTTAATTGATCCAGACACTCTAATGCACAGGCACAGCAGAGAATCTAGAACCATATTCAACCAAAATTTGGAAGCAGGTTTCTTAATTTAGGGAATTGAAAGTATTCTCAAACCACTAGAAACTAAATCAAAACTGGAAGTGTTCATTTAAATATGGTTCAAGTACCTCACACCCCCAAATGAATATTAAAATTACTTCGTAGTGAGTATTAGACATAATAATTATATTATCCTTGGATGTCCACCACCTGCCCTGAGGTCCTGACACACAATAAACCCTAACAGACCTGAGCAGAGAGTATCTATGCCCTCGGAGAGGGGTGTACGCTGCACTCTGGGACTGAAGGAGAGGTGATGGACTTGATTTCATAAGTTTTTAAAACACTAATGCAAAACAATGGAAGATATTTTAATTTTTTAAAGTTTTTATGAGCATTTGATTAGAGAATAGTAAATGACTACACTCACTGCGAAGAATTTGTACATGTGCAGGACACATCTTAGTTCTTTTTATTCTCCTTCCTCTCCTCTCCCTACCCTTGTCTCCAACTCTAGACTCCCTGTATAGAAATGTTTTGCAATAATCTTTTTTCTCTTTACTTGAAATTTATTAAGCATTTTAATGTAAAGAATATTCAACTATCATAGTTTGTATATCTTATATCACATAATTCAACTCAAAATATGACATTCAAAACTCTCGAGCAGTAGACTTAGAGTATTTTATAAGCACTTTTGAAAATGAATGCTGTGCTGAAGGGAATGGTGATACTATTCAAACTGTTTGGAGAAAATACAATTTTATTATTATTATTTTTTGTTTTTACAGGGTCTCTCTATGAAGTTCAGGCTGGCCTTGACTCACTACACAGTTCAGGCTCGCCTCAAACTCATGACAATTCTCCTGCCTCTGCCTCCTGACTGCTGAGACTACAGGCATGTATCAACATGACTGGCCCAATTTAATTTTGTAATAATATGGAAAGGTGATCCTGAAATTATGGTAAATTTCAGACAGGGTGCAATAGATCACCCAAGGTCTCGGGGACAGGCAGACGAGCATTTGGCCTGTGAGGCTGCAGGCAGGGAACACGGGCTCCATCGAGGCCTATGTGTTCCCCACACTGAGCTCTACTTTATGTGGCAATGGATACAACTCGGTTCATTATCTGAGAGAATATGCTCACATTCAGAGTTGTTTAAAGTCATATATTCCACTGAACATTTGGGCATCTAATAGAGAATTGTTTGCTTTTTTGTCTATTTGCTGAACATAATCTCAAAGAAAACAGGATATTCTGCCAACTTTTCTGCTGTTAAAATTCAAAGCGCAGCACACTGTGATCCATTATAATGTTACTGGGCATCGACAATTTCTGAAAACGTATCAAACCATTATGGAAGGCAAACCCCACAAGGACTCTGAGCTACTTCCCTAAAGCAGCCTGATCCCCACATAGCATTGAACTGCAGACAAAACCAAAAACTCTGTACCTTACATGTAACTTAAATACCACACACTATTATCAATCAATTCAGTATAAGTAGACATGTCAACACTTTATAACATTTATCAACTAATATGTCAGATCCTGCTTCGCGATGATTACACAAATTAACTCCTTTGGTCTTCCTCACCGCTGTCCTGTTACCACTGCCTATTGATAAGCAGAGCCTTAGAGGGAGGAGATACTTTACTCATGTTGTATTAAACCCTCCTGTGCTCTTAGCCAATGTTCCCTGTGAGCGGACAGTAGGTTTTAAATCTAACCGAAGAGCGGTCATTTCGCGGATCAGGGCCTTGTCTCGAAGACAGTGCGCAGCCCCAGCGCCACGGCCACACCTGGACAGTGCGACCCGCAGCCCCGCAGCAGCACCTGTGCACCCTGCCGCCTCCCCTGCGCGGGCAGCGGACAATCTGGGGACCCTCCGGGGAAGGCGGTCTGACCAGACCTCAGCCACGGCGCGACTCGATGGGCAGAATCGCTTCCCTAAAAAAGCGCCTCCCTCTCGTATCCTTAACATTAGTACTAAATAAAAACTACTTCAGATTAGAAGCAAGTAAGATTCTTCTTCACATTTATTGTTCTTAGGAACACAATTATCAATAGTTTTATAAGTCGTAGTATCATTAAAATTAAGAAAGTACAGTACATATATGCGTACTGTATAATGCATGTGTACACTCAGTACTGTCTGCAGTACTACCTTCATGCAGGATAGAAGAGGCATAGAAACTAAAGGTAAGACAGGCACCGCCGCTAAGGAAAGGTGATTGTTTCTAGCGGAAAGAGAGCAGGGCGGTGGTCACGGCAGCAGTGTCTCCACGCAGGCCCCACGCATTCTTGACAGGTTCCGCCAGAGCGAGGAGCTGGAGATAAGAGCGTCCCGAGCAGGGACAAGGGAGGCTCCCTGGGAGGAGCACCGAGGCCTCAAGGAGAAGCCAGGGGGAGACAGCCAGGGGGCGGCCGCCGCTGGATCGCCAACTACGCAGAGCAGAAAAGGCAGCAGAACCGGAGACAGCCGCGAGGGCCTGAGCGAGCAGAGCGTCGCCGGTAGCAGGAGCCAGGCCAGCGGGGCTGACGGCCCAGCCGGTCTCTGGGACTGAGGCCTGCGGCCCGGTGCTCCCAGCGCTCCCGGCTCTCAGTGCTCCTTCCGTCCCTCCGGTATCTCCACCGAGTTGCTTCTCAGCTGGGAGACCCCACGCCCCACGCTGCCGTGACGGCAGGTACAGGTGGCACCCTGCACACTCAAGCCCACACCCGCGGCGTGGAGGCAACGCGCAGAGGTGCCGTGGTCAGACCGAGCGCCGCGGATACGCCCTGGCGCTCCCTGCGGGCGTGTCCCCCAGGGTCCCAGAAGGCCTCAGGGCCCACCCGGCCCGCCGTGCCTGTCACTCTCCGCGGGTGCGTGCCAGCCGCCCGCAGGAACGCCACTGCACCTGTGCCCTCCCAACTGCGCTCCAGGGCAGCTGCCACCACCCAGGAGCCAGCGCCTGCTGCAGACGGCACCCGCCACTCTGCCCAGGCCAGCGACCTCTGGGAGGCCAGCACGGCCTGGCACGCGCTTGGCCAACACGGGCTGCCGCGGACGCGGCAGTGCACAGGCCGTGCTTCCTAGTCTGCTCCAGGGACTTCCCGCCGCGTGCAGCGGCAGCTGCGGTGGTGGCGAGAGCACGAGCCGGTGCGGACGGGCTCTGCACCATGACCGTCCTGCCCCTGGAATCAGCGACGGCATCGCTGGCACACTGCCCACGTGGGGTGCGGCGCGCCCTGACGTCTGCTTTCTCTACCACTGTCGCGCAGACTGCTGGCTAGAAAACCCAGGCGGTGTGCTTGAGTACGACTTCAACGTGGAAAAGATTTACCTCAGTTCCCCAAACTCTCTTGTGCTCCAAATAAATTATCGGATACAAAGACAAAGATGTACGTTTACTCAGTTCCACTGGTATGTGAAAATGAGCAGAAATAGCTCAAAATAACAAAATTTGCCACCTCACGCTTCCCGCAGGTCACAAGTCCAGGAGTGGCATACCAGGCTCTCCGCTCAGAAGCCAGAGGGAAGGAGCCCTCCGGGGAGCGCTCTCTTTCCCAGCCGGGCCGCCCGCTCGCGTTCCTGCTCCTGGGGAATCCAGTCCTGCGGACGTGGGGCTGAGGTCCACCGTGCTGTTCCCTGCCGTGCCGCCCTGGCCCCAGTGCAAAGCGTGCTCCGTTGAGGCGCCTCGGCAGCAGCATCTGCTGCAACTGGCTTTTTTAAAAGGCTGGAACAGTTCATGCTGCATAATTTCCACAATCGGCCAATTATGGTACTTAACATACCTGCAAGCTTGCTTCGTCACGTGATGTGTTATGGAGCTACGCACAGCCCCTCCTCGCTCTCACCAGGAGAGGCTCACCAGGCCGTGTGGCGGGGAGAGGGTCTTGGAGGCTGCCTTACAATTCTTGCCACAGGCGCCTTGGTCCCTGAGTGTGCGTCCTAGGGCCGAGCACCCTTTCTTGCACGGTTGCATTCATTTCTTCGCTGCAAACAAGGCCCTGTCTTCCCTCACAGTGAGTTTAACTGTATTATTCCAAGTGATTTCTCAGCACCAGTCATAAGCCCTGACTTTGAAGCTATATATAGCCCTGAGTCAGCTCAGGATTCTCTCTGCAGCGTGTGAGTGAGCCCCACCTTTAAGATACCTTGAATATAAGAAATTGCTTATTTCATTCTATTTCTATTTCTATGCTTGAGAACCTGAAGGTATTTCCGCATCAAAGTCGTGTATTTTATTTTTTATTTTTATTTTTGAGACAGGGTCTCACTTTGTAGTTCAGCCTGGCCCTGAGCTCACTGTGTAGCCCAGGCAAGCCTCGAACTCAGCAATCCTCCTGTCTCTGCCTCCCGAGTGCTGGGATGGCAGGTGTAAGCCACCAAGCCCGGCACAAGGTCATGTATTTTAAACATATAGGGATTTGAAGCTTGACACTGAGAAGAAAGCAGAGGACTTTTCCATCCCCTTCTTCGGGCTATCGCGATCTATGAGACATTTGAGGACGAAGAACCAAATGGCCTAAAGGTAAGAGTTAACAAAGAGCGTGCCCCAGGCTTCAAACAAGACTTTGAATCTGCCACGTATGTGACTTTTGTTAACTGAAGTTCATCATGGCAAATTTTCCTTAATGAAACTCTTCAGGATATAAATGTGTACCTACACCTGGATCTGCTTCGGAAGTTCTCACATAAGTTCTCAGTGACTCTGGAGAATCAGTGCCCTGCTGGAAAGTAATGTCGGCCTCACCAGTGTGCTCAGTCGTGGGTAAACTGAAAACTATGAAATGTAAGTCAGTGTCTCCTAAATAAAGGCAACCTGGGTCTAAATCCATAAAAAAGAGTCAGACTTAAGTCACTATAATCTACAAAAATCCCGCATTTAATGATCAAAATCGGACATTTCCTTCATTTTCTTTCAGGATAGGATTCCTACATTAGATTTCAGTAATACTTGAAGAAGAAACATCTGTCCCAATCCTCGCCTGCTATGCAGTGGCCCCACTGGGTGTGCTCTGTGGATGGAGCAGCCTCAGATTTCACCCCACCACCAGCTGACCTCTGCATCTGCCGTCTTACCTTCAACTTGCACTCTGTTTCAAAGAGCACGATCGTGCATCTGTGGTTCCTGATATCAACCATCACTTCCATCTGCCATCACAAACCTTGTTGCTTTTAGTATAATACCCTCCTATGCTCCCTTGCCAAATTCTCCTGGTACTCTTTAGAATTGTAACAATCCCTTGATTGTCTTTGATTTCTAGCACCAAACTAGATTTCTGCTGAAAATTACTACAAAATTTCTGCTAGAATAATATTTCCAAATTCCTAATACAAGCTATTGTTCTATTCTTACTACATTCGAGTAACATTTGGCAGATTCTGTTCTAATTTACCCATATTTTGGAATTTCAACCTGAATCGTCTGGTCAAACTCCGCCTGCTTCTCTGTTTGCAGGAGGGACACACCAAGTACGAGAGCTTCAGAAGAAACCATCTGAGCTACAGGCAGCATCTAGGCCGAGAGGTACTGTCCACCGACCGCTGCAGATGCCTCCCATGTGAGGTAGTAAGGGGACTCGTGGCTGCTGTGCATGAAACCAAATCCGATGCTTCGGCCTGAGAGCAAAGTCTGCTAGTTTTAATTTTTGAACCACAGGCCCCACTAGCACCATAGCACACTCTGTATTTAGAAGGTCAGCTTCGCCCTCCTCTTTAGACATGGCTTATCTCTGGGAGCAACCCAGGTTTGGCCTCTGCTGTGTGGTCCTCACTCAGCTCGTCATGCTCTCCCCCTCCTCAGAGCTGCTTGGGTTCCGGTCTTATCTCTGCACTTTTCTTTCCATTGGCTATGATCACTTGGCCACTTGACTTGGGACCTTGGCCTTCCTGAGAAGCGATACATCACTCGAGGATACAGACTTGCCTGATGCCGTCCAGCGGCCTGGACCACACATAGTCCTACACGCTGCTTCCTTAGTGCACATCTTTTCCTGATCCCTCTCACCATGGGTACAGTGCTTTGCCGGTGGCAGGTCAATGCATTAAGCACGCCCTGCAGCAAACTCCTTCCAGGAAGGTGGTAAAGGAGTTCTCTGTGTAGAGGTGAATAAGCATGAGGGCCCAAAGGTTCCTTCCTGTGAAACAACTTCCAGGGAAATGATGGGTAAAGATCCAAAACCCACAGCAAAAGAAATAACTCCACGTGGCAAAACGGAACTGAAGTAGGGACCTGTAATGATAATAGGGGGATAACTACCAGAATAAGAACCAGAAATATGAGTAAAAAAGCACAGTTCAGAAGAATGAAGAGACTCATCTGGGAAAAACAAATACAGGAAATTAAAAGGTAAGACGAACAATATGATAGAACAGAGGAAGCGTCATGCAGGGCGGGGCACACATTTTACTCTCCTCGAGGGGGCTGCACGGCTCGGAGAACTGGCATCTCTGCATAAACACGGCACCTCACCGGTGCTGCTCTTCTGATGAAAGAAAAGAGTGTTCGTAGAACACATAGCATGGTGCCTGGGAAACAACAGATGCTCACAGAAGGGAACCTTTTCATTGTTCCCTGATCAAAGCTCTGCATTCTGCACATAGAGCTGCCAAGATTCCAGAGGACGGGGACAGGAGGAGAACGTGGAGTGGAGAGGACCAGACTCCGGTTAATGGGTCTTGGAGGCGGCAGGGCAGCTGCAAGTGGAGTAAGGAAATTACGAGCACATCTGTCTTTCCTCGTGTGCTGGGGAAACTCATGCTCCTTGGGAGAAACGTTAAAATAATAGGGGAGACATGCTATAGTTTCTAAGTAGCCTTCCTCTTAAAAAATCACTTTCTTTCCCCTTAGAGTGAACAAAGATTTCTGAAGGCAGCAGATGGATTCTGCTGGAAACACAGGACTCTACTACAGCCCTGCCCAGCATCTGAGACATCCATTTCCTTCATAAATTCATTCTGCATGAACGATTTGAGCTAAACTTCTTCACAAATACTTGGGTTCCAAGGACAAGACGAGTATGGAAATAAACCATTCAGAGTTCTTTGCTCTTACAATTTCCAAAGGCAGATATATCATCATGTACTTGAAAATGGCACTAAAACTTTTCATTCCTAAACTCTGCATCCAAGCTTGTTTCCATTTGGTTTGAAGGCTCTCAAGAGAAGACCTCTAAATCACAGCTAAAAAATGTGCGAAAATGCCCTCTACTCGCCAGGATTTAAACTGTACAGTCAAGATGCTAAAAAGAGGAGGAAATTTCTGTGCTGGCTCATAAATCATCATTTTATATTCCAGTAAACTTTGATTTAGACAAATACAAAGCTATAATGAACAAATAGATTTAAATTTAGCCTGAAGTAAATAATAATCATAATTATTCTTATTATACACAAGGAAAGAATATTAAAGTGATTTCATTTGTCTGCTCCGTGCCCCAGATACATGAATAAGTATCAGAATTATCAGTAACTGGAGTCAAATTTGTTGAAAACGGGTCAAAGTTATGGTAAGATCTGGTCAGGAGCAGTTATCTCTGGCAATGATGAGAAGATGAACTTTAAATCTCCTTGTGGTCATTTTTCCACCACACCTTCAGTAAACAGATAGAAGATTCTGTCTCTTTAAACTTTTTTGCCTGATGTACTCAGGCTGTTAGGACAGAACTCAAGAGAAAGTGTTTCAGCACTTACGTTTTCTTCTCAAGACCTCTGGCCCCTTCATAAGTTTTGTTTCTGTGAATAAACACAACACCCTAGATCTTGCAGGTCCTCTTCTGCAAAGAGCTGTCTCCAACCCCAGAAAGTTCTAGCTCTACAGAGGGAAGAATTAATTTCTGAAATTTAAAATCTTTCAAGGCCACTATTCAAACTTTACTGATCTAGGACTGAGCTGTTAACCTTTGTGTTGAATTTCATATTTATTATACTGTGTTGCATCCTCCCCTCACCTGGCTTCACATGTCCACATCTATCGTACCATTTTCATGCTTCTTCCCTTCCTCCAAGTCTGTGGAGAATTTTCAATATTTGCTCAAGGGACCATATGCATGCATACACACATGTAAGCACACTCACTCTTATAAACTGAAGAAAAGTTTCAGTTCCAAAGGCAACAGAATAGCACTTGGCCATCTATAGCCTCACATTCTATTCTAATTCATTTTTCCAGGGAGTAAACTTTAGGACGATTTTAATGTTTTTGGTATGTCCACACCTGTACCCTTAAATGTTAGATGTGTAAAAGGTTTTAGATGACTAAAGTATCTGCTAAACTGGAATTACTTCTGAATAACAACCAGTATATATTTGCAGTTCTACAGCACATGCTCTGTCCAAATGCCTCACTGAATTCGGCTCTGAGAAACCTTCAACCAGGCAGAGGAAAACAAACAATGTGGGACTAGCTAAAAAAATCTGAGTGGAAATACTGTTCCTCACATGTGGTTTCTAATGTGCAAAATGCAAAAAGGCCAACGCTTGCTTCCCTGAGCTGCTGAAAGGCAGATGCAACTGGAGGAGAAGCTATTGCGGTGACTGACTGTCCCAGGTGACGGGCTTTTTCCACGGGGTTTCCTGCTCTTAATTTTATTCAGGTAACAGATTTTCTCTGAACTATTTACCATTTCTATCAGATCAGTTGATTGAGATACGCAACAACATGGATTCCAAAGAAGGGGATTTAAATTACTTGGCAAGACTGTTTCTGTTTAGGCTGCGTCTGTTACACATCTTTTGAACTACACTATTTATTGCCATAACAAGAAAAGCCAGAGAAGCAGGAGCTCTGCCACGCCCTGGGTCCCAAAGCCGGAGTGACACCCCAGTACAGGGATGGCTTGTCACAGCCGGACACTCACCCTCCCGGTTTTGCCTTCTGCCCGCGTCCTTGTTTAACTCTCAGGTTTCCTTTCGCAGTGCCATGCGCTGCAGAACCTTTCCCTCCGCTCTGAGCCCCTCCAGTTGGAGCTGACACCTCCCACTCAGATCCCTACTGGGATTTCCTCTGCCCGCACAAAGGCCTCGGAAGTCAAGGCCAACATCTCTAAGGGGCCCTTCTGGGCTCTGTGTGTTTTCATGAAATTACTTGTTCATCTTTGCACTAAACTTTTTGTTTTGAAGTCGAGTAAGAAGCGGTATTTTTTGAAAATTGGTACATATAAAAGCTACTGAGAATTCTCCTTTTAACAATATTGGGTAATATTTAATGCCAAAATTTTATGGTAAATTAAGATGCAATATGTATTTGCATCAAATTCTCACAACAAATGTAATAGCAAAAACCCACAAAATTATGTTGAAACAGAAATTCAGTCAAGTGTGCAGAAATCATACACATTCCACAAAATAAAAACTTATTCCTAGTATAATTCCCTCACACATGAAATAGAAGGCAAATTATATGAGTATCAGATGATAAGATAATATATTAAATAAGGAAGTATAGTCTGTATATTAAAGCTATTATATGTGCATCAGGTTAAAGGGCAGGCACAGAAAAGCACTAACTTAATGGAGTATGTTACTTTTAGAATTATACACATAAATATATATATAGTTATATTTATATATAGTTTTTATATATAATATATAACAATATATATTTTATATAAATATATAATGTATTATATAATATGTAATATTATAATATATAATTTAGTCTTTGGCAGGTTGAAATCCAGTTTTTCCAGCCCAATTTGATAAAGAGGCTATCTTTCTCCCATTGAAGGTGTTCAGCTTCTTTGTCGAAGATGAGGTGGCTTAATATGTCTGGAGTTATTTCTGGATCTTCTATTCTGTTCCACTGATCCTCAGGTCTGTTTCTCTGTCAGTCCCATCCTCTTTTTATCACTATGGCTTTGTAGTACAGTTTTAAATTGGGGATTGTGATGCCCCCTGCCATGTCCTTTTTGCCTAAAATTGCTTTTGCTATTCCAGGTCTCTTGTGGTTCCAGATGGATTTTTGAATTATTTTCCCTAGCTTTATGAAACATGCTGTTGGGACTTCAATCAGGATTGCATTGAATCTACATTGTAGTTTTGGCATTTTGATGATATTGGTTCTTCCTACCCAGGAACAGGTAGGAGGACATTTTCTGATGTCCTCTTCAATCTCCCTTTTCAGAGTGCTGTAGTTTTCAGAGTAGAGGTCTTTGACCTCCTTTGTTAGATTGAGTCTTACATAATTCATTTTTGGGGGATGCTATTGTGAAAGGAGGTGATTCCCCAATTTTTCTCTCTCAATGAGTTTGTTGTTCGTGTATACAAAGGTTATTGATTTATGAGTGGTGACCTTGTATCCAGATACACAACTAAATTTGGCAATTAAGTCTAGCAGTCTCTTGGTTGTTTTTTTTTTTTTTTTTTTTTGAGACAGGGTCTCCCTTTGTAGTTCAGGCTGGCCCTGACCTCACTATGTAGCCCAGGCAAGCCGCCGCGAACTCAGCAATCCTCCTGTCTCTGCCTCCCGAGTGCTAGGATTACAGGCATGAGCCATGACACCCTGCACTGTGGTATGTGGTATTGATTGCTGGTGGGCGTGAGTCACCACGCCCAGCATTGTATGTGGTTACTGGGATTGAACTCAGGACCCTGCACTTGTGAGGCAGGTGCCGGAACCACTGAGCTAAATCTCTGGCCCTCTTGGTTGTTTTTAGGGACTTCAATATAGAGTATCATGTTATCTACAAATAGTGACAGGTTAACTTCTTCCTTTCCTATCTTTAACCTTTTTAATTTCTTTCTCTTGTCTAATTGCTGTGGCTGTTTCCAGCACTATATTAAACAGGAGTTGTCATAGTGGACATCCTTGTCTTGTTCCTGATTTTAGTGCAAAAAGTTTCAGTTTTTGACCATTTAGTATGATGCTGGCTGTTTTGTCTTTCATAAATAGCTTTTATTGAGATAATGTCTGTCTTTTCCAATTTTCTGTAGGGTTCTGATCATGAATGAGTGTTGGATTTTTGTCAAATGCTTTTTCTGCATCTATTGAGATGACCATATAGTTTTTGACCTTGAGTCTGTTAACACAGTGAATTACATTTATTGATTTATGTATGTTGAACCATCCTTGTATCCTTGTGATGAATCCAACTTAGGGTCTGTGTTCTTCTTGATGATTCTATGTATTCTGTTTGCTAGTATCTTATTGTGGATTTTTGCGTCTGTGTTCATTAGGGAGAATGGCCTATAGTTCTCTTTTTTGGTTGATCTGTCTCTGCTTTTGAAATTAAGGTAATGGTTGCTTCTAGGAATGAACCTGGGAGTTTTGCTTCCCTTTCAATTTTATTAAAAAGTTTGAGAAGTAGTGGCATTAAATCTTCTCTAAAAGTTTTGTGGAATTCTAGAGTAAAGCCATCAGGACCATGATTTTTCTTTGTTGGTAGGTTTTTTATTACATTTTCCATTTCACAGATTAATGCTGGGATGCTCAACATTTTTATATCTTCTTCCTTTATCTTTGAACATTGATATGTGTCTAGAAAACTATCCATTTCTTCTGTTTTCCATCCCATTGGTATATAGATTTTCAAAGTAGGTGTTTATTATCCTCTGAATTTCTAATGGCTCTGTAGTAATCTCCTCCTTTTCATGCCTGATTGTATGGATTTCAACCTTTTCTTTCTTTTGTTTGTTTTTATTTCTGTTTTGAGACAGTCTCAGTTTGAAGTTCAGACTGACCCTGAACACACCATGTAGCCCAAGAAAGCCTTGAACACACAGCAATCCTCTTGCCTCTGCCTGTTGAGTGCTAGGATTACAGGCATGAGCTACCACACCCAGCTTTGTGGTATGTGGTAATGGGGACTGAACTTGGGACCTGTGCTTTCCACTTGCCAGATGGATACCAGAACCACTGAGCTAATTCACTGGCCCTCCTTCATTTGATAAGGTCGGCTAAGAGTTAAGCAATTTTTGTTTATCCTTTCCAACTCTTTGATTCATTGATTTTTTTCTACCTTTCTCTCAGTTTCTATTGCATTATTTCTGCTCTATTTATGATTTCTTCTCTAATATGAGCTTTGGGTTTGTCTTGCTCCTTTTTTTCTAGTAGCTTGAGATTCAGCATTAGGTTGTTTATTTGAGCTTGCTCAAAGAAACAAATTAGAGAAAGGGAGAGATCACCTGCTTTTACCACTCTGCCATCCTCCCAGCAGTCTGCGAAAAGAATTTTTGATATGTCTTTTATAGTTTACTAGAGAATAAGAGGTAAAATTATAAAAGACAATGTGAGTGTGTGATGTACCAGAAGCATGATTTTACTATAGCATCTCACAAAAATCAAGCTGAAAAGTAACACTCGGTCTTTACAGACTCCCTAGACAGCATGGCTCTTCAATCTCAGCATGAATCTGCAACACCTAGTAGTTCAGCAGGCGTTTAGACAAATACACCTTTCACAAGTCTTCGACACCAGCTGACAATGAAATACATACAGATCATTAGGTTCTCAGACTTACACCTTCTACAAAATGGATTCCAACAAGGAATCCGTCAAAGGACACATGACTGAGAAATTTCACCTCTCAACATGGTTAGGTAAAATATTTGTTGTTCAACCAATGTTATTTCTGTCTTTGGTCAAAAACAATGTAAAAACCAAATAAGGGCAAACAAAACCTAATCTTTCTAAGTCATTGTTCAGCAATAAATGACAAATTGGGGAAACCAATTTATTTTTGGTGGGGCTTTCACACTGGGTCATATTCCCAGACACTGCTGCTTTTTTCTTTAATTCTTTGGTTTTTTGAGACAGGTCATATAAACTGCTAAATTCACTAGCCTGGGCTTAATCCCGTGACTCTCCTGCCTCAGCCTTCCAGAGTCTGGGATTACAGGGGTACACAAGTGATCATCTTACGGCCAAGGTGCCCACGGTCAGGTCTCAAATCTACTTCCTACAAATAAGCTCAGAATTTACTGCTCCCATATTGATAAGAGACCCTGATAACAATATAAAGTCTACCAATTTTGAAATTAAAATCCATTAATAAATATGCATGTGTGTAGTGTCTGTGTGAGCATGCTGTTTCAAAACTCCTGATGTTTGCCGGGCGTGGTAGCTCACGCCTGTAATCCCAGCACTCGGGAGGCAGAGGCAGGAAGACTGCTGAGTTTGAGGCTTGCCTGGGCTACATAGTGAACTGAGGGCCAGCCTGAACTACAAAGCGAGATCCTGTCTAAAAACAAACAAACAAACAAACAAAAAAAACACAACTCCTGATGTTTCATAATTAAGCTAAAATATGATAATGTCCAGCACACAGGGAACTGGTCCTCAGCTGTAATGAAGGAGGATAAAGGGCACTTAGCAAGTGGGCCGCCTCTAGTCCTGCTGCGCTTCCATGCTGGTGACAGCAACCCTGAGCGAGGAGCTGGCTCTGGCCAGTGGGACCCCGCTCCCAGGAGAGGTGCAGACCACCTCCCTGCCTCCCCTTCCAATGCTTCCCAACCCGGTCTGCTCCCTGCCTGCTTCTCCTGCTGGTACCATCTGGCTTTCCAGCGGTTCCAATCTCAGAAACACACAGTGTGGAAGCTGGAACTGGATCCTACCAGGCTACACGCCAAGGTGAACCGTGAGAACGGCCGTTTGGCGCCCCAGTGACGATGCAGGAGGAATATGTGCATCCTCTCAGTGCGAAAGACGATGGGAGCAGACCAGGGTTCAGTCCCACAGGGTGCTGGGAGCCACCAGAGGGTCTCGCTGATAGATCCTGCTGCAATCTGACCGTACCCAGCTCAGCCTGTCCCACAAATTAATTACTGTGCTTCACAGTAAATTAAATAAGTGTACATCTGTAAAGAGGATTTATGTGAAGGAGATAAAAAGAATAGCATGAGGCCATGTGTGGAGGAAGACTCTGTAAACCCAGTGCTCTGGGAGGCTGAGGCAGGAGTTGGAGCCCAACCTGGGCAACTAGTGATGTGTGAGATGCTGTCTCAAAACTGTTTTTTCAAAAATGAAAAAAATAAATAAATTTTAAGAATCGGGGGTAGCTCAGTGCAAAGGCCCTGGGTTCAATCCCCAGTCACACTCACACACTCATAGAAAGGCGAGAGGAAGGGAGAAAGGGAGGCAGTGAGGGAGGAAAGGAAGGGGGAAACATCAAGGAGAAATGGTCAAGCCAGAACCAGTAAAGCTACAGGTAGGCACTGCAAAGACGGTGGGTTTGGAAGTGCTTGGTATAGAGCCACTGTTCAGGAAGTCACGCGGCCAGGCCCTCCAAAGTACCACATCTCTCAGAGGCATAATGGAACGAGAGAGAGATAAATCATTAATTTCTCAAAAATAACCAGGTAAATGGAAACTGAGCCGATCATTATCATCTTATAATGAGCAAACATACATTATTAAAAGATCAAAATAATGACCTTTAGCTAAGAGATCTGTCAGGTACCAAAAACACTCAAGCCTTTCTTTAAGGGGTAATTCTCAATACAACTGTGGGTTGCTAGCTCCAGGCCAGCTCTTACTTCTCCCAAAACAGCTCAAGTCAACCCCAATAGTCCTGCTCATTGAATAGAAATTGTACAGATGAACCCAAAAAGGAAAAAAAAAAGACCATATCATATGACAGAGGAGTGTATTTTTTCCTTATAGTGTCATGTCTTCAAATGACCCTCATGATTCAAAATGCACTCCATGTACTGCCAGCATTAAAGTAACTGTTAATTTGAATCTGTTTTGCAGAACCTGACATTATAAACTAGTAGAAGTAAAGATGTAATCTTATCAATATAGCCCACTTCAAACAAAAGATTGTTAAAATCATGCAAGGGTAATACTTAAGGGGAAGAAAATTTATGAAACTTTCCCATCAGGATTCTCCACACCCAAGCTAAGTAGTGCTGCTAAAGTTAACATACAAATATACACAGTGAATTATGTTCCATACACCACGAGTTACATGAAATAATGCTCCTATCAGAGTCATATATATGACTCCAGTAACAACAGCATGTGTCTGTGTGTATGGAGATAGTATCAGAGGGTACGTTTGGAAAATGACTTCTGCATCTCCAAGCCATAAAAATAACGGGAGAAGAATAACAGAAGTAGGAGAAGGAGGAGGAAAAGGAGAGGAAGAGGAAGAGGAGGAAGAAACAGAAGAATAATAACAAATGCTGTGGAATCTGTTCAATGAAACTTAACCACTCAACATACTAACAAAATAATGTGAAAACTGCAGTGTGATCTATAACAAAAGACAGAAGTTATTTTTACTCTTCTTTCAAAACCAGGTCAACTGAAATAAAAATAGGAGTGGTGATGAATAAATAGCTTTCATATTTTTTCTTGCTATTCAAGGGGCAGAAACAACTGATAGAATTATTGAGGAAGAAAAACAAAAAATTTAAAAATCCTTTCAGCACTTCCTCCCGACTTCCAGTTTTCAACTGTTCCTGAATGTGGATGACCAGAGTTCAAGCTAACTCCAACACCCATGTGTGCACATATTTTTGTAGACGCCCATGACTTTCTCAGCAGAAACATCCTATCCAGCACACTCCTGCTAAGTAAAATTCTGATTAAGAGAGTTTTCATACCTAATGGCTAAAACAAAGGTTATTCATTGTTAAACACAATAATACTCAGGGGACTCAGGCTGCCAAGGAGGCTGGCTCCGTCTCCTCCCTGCTGCGAAGCCGAAGACTCGCTTCCTGCCCACCTCCCCTCACCTAACCTTGTTCTGACACAGCTTTGACAAAGATGCTCCTTAGGAAGATAAACATGAGCATGTTCAAAAGGACATGAGCATGTTTCAAATCTTTTCCTAGACAGCACCAAAAATCTGTCTTAATTTAAAATATCAGTTTTTTCATTATTCTGTTTTCAGGATTTACAATGATAGCCTGACAAAAGCAGAGAACTGAAAACTCTGTGACATTTGCAGTTTTACCTTCCTTACTAGACTCTAAGTACAGAGAGAGAGAGAGAGAGAGAGAGAGAGAGAGAGAGAGAGAGAGAGAGAGAGAATGCGCAAGAACACAGTGTTTTCAAATTACTCTGTGATCAAGGCAGAGTTCATTCATTCACTGGTAAGGAGGAAAGCAGTGCACATGTGTCCCATGCAGGAATGCAGCGCTGCCTGGGCCAAGCACGGAGCGACAGAACCACCAGGTGTGGTGAGATGTGCGGCACGTCAGCGCTCCAGAGCCAATGGCATCTTCCATCAGGCAGGAGAATGGAGACAGCACATGACAGCAAAAGGGGGGCTAAACACACACAAGAGACAGTGGAAATTTAAACCTAATACTTTTAAACTTACATATTTAGTAAAGTACTTCTGACATAAATCCAACTGTACTTATTATTTTACACTTTAAAACACACTTAGGTTGTTACCTCATGACTATTTTTCTGGAGTGCAGTGCTATAACAGCCGAGGACAGAGACAAGTTGTTTCCATTTTTGTTTTACTATCAAATTTTTTCTTCCTCTTCTTAATTTTCCCCACCTCCCTTTCCCTTTGAATATTTTCTTCCTACTTTACTTTAACTATCATGCATTTAGGCACTCATTTACATCTTTAGTTTCTTATACTAAAGAAATGATATACTATCTGTGTCTTATTTATTGCACTTAAGAGTATGTCCTTAAGGTACATCTATTTGAATATAAATGACTCAAAGTTATCATTTTTATGACTGAGTAATATTTCATTTCATAAAAAAGAAACCAAATCTTCTTTATCCAGTCTCTCATTGATTGGCATCAGGGGTGTTTCCAAGATTTAGCTACTATAAACTGAGCTCTTATGAACATGGGTGCACATATTTCACTATGGTATGAGTCTCTTAATTCTTTCATATATATGCACAGCAGGGAAATAGCAGGGTCAAATGAGAACTTTAATCCTGGGGGGGGGGGTCGCTGAGCTCAAGGCCAGCCTGGTGCTACATAGCAAGTTAAGGACAGCCTGAATTGCCTAGTGAGATCCTGTCACAAAAAACAAAGCAAAACACCCAACAACAAAAAAGAAGTTAGCACCATGAAGCCTGAATACTCACTAGTAAAGCAGATGCCTATTTTCATGCACTGATGTGATATATCACTCAATGTGTGTTGAAGACATAGATTTCAAAATGCATACGGACCAAACTCCAGCTAAACATAAGTAACATTTATATGTTCCTCTAAAACAGTAAGTCACTCCAAATAGTTCATCAGTGGATGCCACCAACAGACTACATCTCACAAGGATTCAACCAACAAATATTCTGCAAGCCCACAAAATACAGGCAACTTCAAATCAGGAGTCCTAAGTAATGTGGGCAAATGGAGCATGAAATTTAAGCTCCAAGGCCCAGTGTCCTCTCTATTAAAGCACCTCACCTCTCAGGGAGGCCCTTTTGCAGAGCTAAAATTCTATGACTTCATAACGTATAACCCTGTGGAAAGCCAGGGCAGGATGTAGGCTGCCAGGGAGACTGAAGCCTCAAATTACGGCTCCAACATCTAAGACTCGATTCTCAGAGCTATTCTTTTTTTTTTTTTTTTTTTTTTTTTTTTTTTT